>JAYMYH010000018.1:4748880-4848187 GCA_037013635.1 Plagiodera versicolora
GATGACGATGACGATGACGATGACGATGACGATGACGATGACGATGACGATGACGATGACGATGACGATGACGATGACGATGACGATGACGATGACGATGACGATGACGATGACGATGACGATGACGATGACGATGACGATGACGATGACGATGACGATGACGATGACGATGACGATGACGATGACGATGACGATGACGATGACGATGACGATGACGATGACGATGACGATGACGATGACGATGACGATGACGATGACGATGACGATGACGATGACGATGACGATGACGATGACGATGACGATGACGATGACGATGACGATGACGATGACGATGACGATGACGATGACGATGACGATGACGATGACGATGACGATGACGATGACGATGACGATGACGATGACGATGACGATGACGATGACGATGACGATGACGATGACGATGACGATGACGATGACGATGACGATGACGATGACGATGACGATGACGATGACGATGACGATGACGATGACGATGACGATGACGATGACGATGACGATGACGATGACGATGACGATGACGATGACGATGACGATGACGATGACGATGACGATGACGATGACGATGACGATGACGATGACGATGACGATGACGATGACGATGACGATGACGATGACGATGACGATGACGATGACGATGACGATGACGATGACGATGACGATGACGATGACGATGACGATGACGATGACGATGACGATGACGATGACGATGACGATGACGATGACGATGACGATGACGATGACGATGACGATGACGATGACGATGACGATGACGATGACGATGACGATGACGATGACGATGACGATGACGATGACGATGACGATGACGATGACGATGACGATGACGATGACGATGACGATGACGATGACGATGACGATGACGATGACGATGACGATGACGATGACGATGACGATGACGATGACGATGACGATGACGATGACGATGACGATGACGATGACGATGACGATGACGATGACGATGACGATGACGATGACGATGACGATGACGATGACGATGACGATGACGATGACGATGACGATGACGATGACGATGACGATGACGATGACGATGACGATGACGATGACGATGACGATGACGATGACGATGACGATGACGATGACGATGACGATGACGATGACGATGACGATGACGATGACGATGACGATGACGATGACGATGACGATGACGATGACGATGACGATGACGATGACGATGACGATGACGATGACGATGACGATGACGATGACGATGACGATGACGATGACGATGACGATGACGATGACGATGACGATGACGATGACGATGACGATGACGATGACGATGACGATGACGATGACGATGACGATGACGATGACGATGACGATGACGATGACGATGACGATGACGATGACGATGACGATGACGATGACGATGACGATGACGATGACGATGACGATGACGATGACGATGACGATGACGATGACGATGACGATGACGATGACGATGACGATGACGATGACGATGACGATGACGATGACGATGACGATGACGATGACGATGACGATGACGATGACGATGACGATGACGATGACGATGACGATGACGATGACGATGACGATGACGATGACGATGACGATGACGATGACGATGACGATGACGATGACGATGACGATGACGATGACGATGACGATGACGATGACGATGACGATGACGATGACGATGACGATGACGATGACGATGACGATGACGATGACGATGACGATGACGATGACGATGACGATGACGATGACGATGACGATGACGATGACGATGACGATGACGATGACGATGACGATGACGATGACGATGACGATGACGATGACGATGACGATGACGATGACGATGACGATGACGATGACGATGACGATGACGATGACGATGACGATGACGATGACGATGACGATGACGATGACGATGACGATGACGATGACGATGACGATGACGATGACGATGACGATGACGATGACGATGACGATGACGATGACGATGACGATGACGATGACGATGACGATGACGATGACCATGACGATGACGATGACGATGACACGATGACGATGACGATGACGATGACGATGACGATGACGATGACGATGACGATGACGATGACGATGACGATGACGATGACGATGACGATGACGATGACGATGACGATGACGATGACGATGACGATGACGATGACGATGACGATGACGATGACGATGACGATGACGATGACGATGACGATGACGATGACGATGACGATGACGATGACGATGACGATGACGATGACGATGACGATGACGATGACGATGACGATGACGATGACGATGACGATGACGATGACGATGACGATGACGATGACGATGACGATGACGATGACGATGACGATGACGATGACGATGACGATGACGATGACGATGACGATGACGATGACGATGACGATGACGATGACGATGACGATGACGATGACGATGACGATGACGATGACGATGACGATGACGATGACGATGACGATGACGATGACGATGACGATGACGATGACGATGACGATGACGATGACGATGACGATGACGATGACGATGACGATGACGATGACGATGACGATGACGATGACGATGACGATGACGATGACGATGACGATGACGATGACGATGACGATGACGATGACGATGACGATGACGATGACGATGACGATGACGATGACGATGACGATGACGATGACGATGACGATGACGATGACGATGACGATGACGATGACGATGACGATGACGATGACGATGACGATGACGATGACGATGACGATGACGATGACGATGACGATGACGATGACGATGACGATGACGATGACGATGACGATGACGATGACGATGACGATGACGATGACGATGACGATGACGATGACGATGACGATGACGATGACGATGACGATGACGATGACGATGACGATGACGATGACGATGACGATGACGATGACGATGACGATGACGATGACGATGACGATGACGATGACGATGACGATGACGATGACGATGACGATGACGATGACGATGACGATGACGATGACGATGACGATGACGATGACGATGACGATGACGATGACGATGACGATGACGATGACGATGACGATGACGATGACGATGACGATGACGATGACGATGACGATGACGATGACGATGACGATGACGATGACGATGACGATGACGATGACGATGACGATGACGATGACGATGACGATGACGATGACGATGACGATGACGATGACGATGACGATGACGATGACGATGACGATGACGATGACGATGACGATGACGATGACGATGACGATGACGATGACGATGACGATGACGATGACGATGACGATGACGATGACGATGACGATGACGATGACGATGACGATGACGATGACGATGACGATGACGATGACGATGACGATGACGATGACGATGACGATGACGATGACGATGACGATGACGATGACGATGACGATGACGATGACGATGACGATGACGATGACGATGACGATGACGATGACGATGACGATGACGATGACGATGACGATGACGATGACGATGACGATGACGATGACGATGACGATGACGATGACGATGACGATGACGATGACGATGACGATGACGATGACGATGACGATGACGATGACGATGACGATGACGATGACGATGACGATGACGATGACGATGACGATGACGATGACGATGACGATGACGATGACGATGACGATGACGATGACGATGACGATGACGATGACGATGACGATGACGATGACGATGACGATGACGATGACGATGACGATGACGATGACGATGACGATGACGATGACGATGACGATGACGATGACGATGACGATGACGATGACGATGACGATGACGATGACGATGACGATGACGATGACGATGACGATGACGATGACGATGACGATGACGATGACGATGACGATGACGATGACGATGACGATGACGATGACGATGACGATGACGATGACGATGACGATGACGATGACGATGACGATGACGATGACGATGACGATGACGATGACGATGACGATGACGATGACGATGACGATGACGATGACGATGACGATGACGATGACGATGACGATGACGATGACGATGACGATGACGATGACGATGACGATGACGATGACGATGACGATGACGATGACGATGACGATGACGATGACGATGACGATGACGATGACGATGACGATGACGATGACGATGACGATGACGATGACGATGACGATGACGATGACGATGACGATGACGATGACGATGACGATGACGATGACGATGACGATGACGATGACGATGACGATGACGATGACGATGACGATGACGATGACGATGACGATGACGATGACGATGACGATGACGATGACGATGACGATGACGATGACGATGACGATGACGATGACGATGACGATGACGATGACGATGACGATGACGATGACGATGACGATGACGATGACGATGACGATGACGATGACGATGACGATGACGATGACGATGACGATGACGATGACGATGACGATGACGATGACGATGACGATGACGATGACGATGACGATGACGATGACGATGACGATGACGATGACGATGACGATGACGATGACGATGACGATGACGATGACGATGACGATGACGATGACGATGACGATGACGATGACGATGACGATGACGATGACGATGACGATGACGATGACGATGACGATGACGATGACGATGACGATGACGATGACGATGACGATGACGATGACGATGACGATGACGATGACGATGACGATGACGATGACGATGACGATGACGATGACGATGACGATGACGATGACGATGACGATGACGATGACGATGACGATGACGATGACGATGACGATGACGATGACGATGACGATGACGATGACGATGACGATGACGATGACGATGACGATGACGATGACGATGACGATGACGATGACGATGACGATGACGATGACGATGACGATGACGATGACGATGACGATGACGATGACGATGACGATGACGATGACGATGACGATGACGATGACGATGACGATGACGATGACGATGACGATGACGATGACGATGACGATGACGATGACGATGACGATGACGATGACGATGACGATGACGATGACGATGACGATGACGATGACGATGACGATGACGATGACGATGACGATGACGATGACGATGACGATGACGATGACGATGACGATGACGATGACGATGACGATGACGATGACGATGACGATGACGATGACGATGACGATGACGATGACGATGACGATGACGATGACGATGACGATGACGATGACGATGACGATGACGATGACGATGACGATGACGATGACGATGACGATGACGATGACGATGACGATGACGATGACGATGACGATGACGATGACGATGACGATGACGATGACGATGACGATGACGATGACGATGACGATGACGATGACGATGACGATGACGATGACGATGACGATGACGATGACGATGACGATGACGATGACGATGACGATGACGATGACGATGACGATGACGATGACGATGACGATGACGATGACGATGACGATGACGATGACGATGACGATGACGATGACGATGACGATGACGATGACGATGACGATGACGATGACGATGACGATGACGATGACGATGACGATGACGATGACGATGACGATGACGATGACGATGACGATGACGATGACGATGACGATGACGATGACGATGACGATGACGATGACGATGACGATGACGATGACGATGACGATGACGATGACGATGACGATGACGATGACGATGACGATGACGATGACGATGACGATGACGATGACGATGACGATGACGATGACGATGACGATGACGATGACGATGACGATGACGATGACGATGACGATGACGATGACGATGACGATGACGATGACGATGACGATGACGATGACGATGACGATGACGATGACGATGACGATGACGATGACGATGACGATGACGATGACGATGACGATGACGATGACGATGACGATGACGATGACGATGACGATGACGATGACGATGACGATGACGATGACGATGACGATGACGATGACGATGACGATGACGATGACGATGACGATGACGATGACGATGACGATGACGATGACGATGACGATGACGATGACGATGACGATGACGATGACGATGACGATGACGATGACGATGACGATGACGATGACGATGACGATGACGATGACGATGACGATGACGATGACGATGACGATGACGATGACGATGACGATGACGATGACGATGACGATGACGATGACGATGACGATGACGATGACGATGACGATGACGATGACGATGACGATGACGATGACGATGACGATGACGATGACGATGACGATGACGATGACGATGACGATGACGATGACGATGACGATGACGATGACGATGACGATGACGATGACGATGACGATGACACGATGACGATGACGATGACGATGACGATGACGATGACGATGACGATGACGATGACGATGACGATGACGATGACGATGACGATGACGATGACGATGACGATGACGATGACGATGACGATGACGATGACGATGACGATGACGATGACGATGACGATGACGATGACGATGACGATGACGATGACGATGACGATGACGATGACGATGACGATGACACGATGACGATGACGATGACGATGACGATGACGATGACGATGACGATGACGATGACGATGACGATGACGATGACGATGACGATGACGATGACGATGACGATGACGATGACGATGACCGATGACGATGACGATGACGATGACGATGACGATGACGATGACGATGACGATGACGATGACGATGACGATGACGATGACGATGACGATGACGATGACGATGACGATGACGATGACGATGACGATGACGATGACGATGACGATGACGATGACGATGACGATGACGATGACGATGACGATGACGATGACGATGACGATGACGATGACGATGACGATGACGATGACGATGACGATGACGATGACGATGACGATGACGATGACGATGACGATGACGATGACGATGACGATGACGATGACGATGACGATGACGATGACGATGACGATGACGATGACGATGACGATGACGATGACGATGACGATGACGATGACGATGACGATGACGATGACGATGACGATGACGATGACGATGACGATGACGATGACGATGACGATGACGATGACGATGACGATGACGATGACGATGACGATGACGATGACGATGACGATGACGATGACGATGACGATGACGATGACGATGACGATGACGATGACGATGACGATGACGATGACGATGACGATGACGATGACGATGACGATGACGATGACGATGACGATGACGATGACGATGACGATGACGATGACGATGACGATGACGATGACGATGACGATGACGATGACGATGACGATGACGATGACGATGACGATGACGATGACGATGACGATGACGATGACGATGACGATGACGATGACGATGACGATGACGATGACGATGACGATGACGATGACGATGACGATGACGATGACGATGACGATGACGATGACGATGACGATGACGATGACGATGACGATGACGATGACGATGACGATGACGATGACGATGACGATGACGATGACGATGACGATGACGATGACGATGACGATGACGATGACGATGACGATGACGATGACGATGACGATGACGATGACGATGACGATGACGATGACGATGACGATGACGATGACGATGACGATGACGATGACGATGACGATGACGATGACGATGACGATGACGATGACGATGACGATGACGATGACGATGACACGATGACGATGACGATGACGATGACGATGACGATGACGATGACGATGACGATGACGATGACGATGACGATGACGATGACGATGACGATGACGATGACGATGACGATGACGACGACGATGACGATGACGATGACGATGACGATGACGATGACGATGACGATGACGATGACGATGACGATGACGATGACGATGACGATGACGATGACGATGACGATGACGATGACGATGACGATGACGATGACGATGACGATGACGATGACGATGACGATGACGATGACGATGACGATGACGATGACGATGACGATGACGATGACGATGACGATGACGATGACGATGACGATGACGATGACGATGACGATGACGATGACGATGACGATGACGATGACGATGACGATGACGATGACGATGACGATGACGATGACGATGACGATGACGATGACGATGACGATGACGATGACGATGACGATGACGATGACGATGACGATGACGATGACGATGACGATGACGATGACGATGACGATGACGATGACGATGACGATGACGATGACGATGACGATGACGATGACGATGACGATGACGATGACGATGACGATGACGATGACGATGACGATGACGATGACGATGACGATGACGATGACGATGACGATGACGATGACGATGACGATGACGATGACGATGACGATGACGATGACGATGACGATGACGATGACGATGACGATGACGATGACGATGACGATGACGATGACGATGACGATGACGATGACGATGACGATGACGATGACGATGACGATGACGATGACGATGACGATGACGATGACGATGACGATGACGATGACGATGACGATGACGATGACGATGACGATGACGATGACGATGACGATGACGATGACGATGACGATGACGATGACGATGACGATGACGATGACGATGACGATGACGATGACGATGACGATGACGATGACGATGACGATGACGATGACGATGACGATGACGATGACGATGACGATGACGATGACGATGACGATGACGATGACGATGACGATGACGATGACGATGACGATGACGATGACGATGACGATTGACGATGACGATGACGATGACGATGACGATGACGATGACGATGACGATGACGATGACGATGACGATGACGATGACGATGACGATGACGATGACGATGACGATGACGATGACGATGACGATGACGATGACGATGACGATGACGATGACGATGACGATGACGATGGACGATGACGATGACGATGACGATGACGATGACGATGACGATGACGATGACGATGACGATGACGATGACGATGACGATGACGATGACGATGACGATGACGATGACGATGACGATGACGATGACGATGACGATGACGATGACGATGACGATGACGATGACGATGACGATGACGATGACGATGACGATGACGATGACGATGACGATGACGATGACGATGACGATGACGATGACGATGACGATGACGATGACGATGACGATGACGATGACGATGACGATGACGATGACGATGACGATGACGATGACGATGACGATGACGATGACGATGACGATGACGATGACGATGACGATGACGATGACGATGACGATGACGATGACGATGACGATGACGATGACGATGACGATGACGATGACGATGACGATGACGATGACGATGACGATGACGATGACGATGACGATGACGATGACGATGACGATGACGATGACGATGACGATGACGATGACGATGACGATGACGATGACGATGACGATGACGATGACGATGACGATGACGATGACGATGACGATGACGATGACGATGACGATGACGATGACGATGACGATGACGATGACGATGACGATGACGATGACGATGACGATGACGATGACGATGACGATGACGATGACGATGACGATGACGATGACGATGACGATGACGATGACGATGACGATGACGATGACGATGACGATGACGATGACGATGACGATGACGATGACGATGACGATGACGATGACGATGACGATGACGATGACGATGACGATGACGATGACGATGACGATGACGATGACGATGACGATGACGATGACGATGACGATGACGATGACGATGACGATGACGATGACGATGACGATGACGATGACGATGACGATGACGATGACGATGACGATGACGATGACGATGACGATGACGATGACGATGACGATGACGATGACGATGACGATGACGATGACGATGACGATGACGATGACGATGACGATGACGATGACGATGACGATGACGATGACGATGACGATGACGATGACGATGACGATGACGATGACGATGACGATGACGATGACGATGACGATGACGATGACGATGACGATGACGATGACGATGACGATGACGATGACGATGACGATGACGATGACGATGACGATGACGATGACGATGACGATGACGATGACGATGACGATGACGATGACGATGACGATGACGATGACGATGACGATGGACGATGACGATGACGATGACGATGACGATGACGATGACGATGACGATGACGATGACGATGACGATGACGATGACGATGACGATGACGATGACGATGACGATGACGATGACGATGACGATGACGATGACGATGACGATGACGATGACGATGACGATGACGATGACGATGACGATGACGATGACGATGACGATGACGATGACGATGACGATGACGATGACGATGACGATGACGATGACGATGACGATGACGATGACGATGACGATGACGATGACGATGACGATGACGATGACGATGACGATGACGATGACGATGACGATGACGATGACGATGACGATGACGATGACGATGACGATGACGATGACGATGACGATGACGATGACGATGACGATGACGATGACGATGACGATGACGATGACGATGACGATGACGATGACGATGACGATGACGATGACGATGACGATGACGATGACGATGACGATGACGATGACGATGACGATGAGCGATGACGATGACGATGACGATGACGATGACGATGACGATGACGATGACGATGACGATGACGATGACGATGACGATGACGATGACGATGACGATGACGATGACGATGACGATGACGATGACGATGACGATGACGATGACGATGACGATGACGATGACGATGACGATGACGATGACGATGACGATGACGATGACGATGACGATGACGATGACGATGACGATGACGATGACGATGACGATGACGATGACGATGACGATGACGATGACGATGACGATGACGATGACGATGACGATGACGATGACGATGACGATGACGATGACGATGACGATGACGATGACGATGACGATGACGATGACGATGACGATGACGATGACGATGACGATGACGATGACGATGACGATGACGATGACGATGACGATGACGATGACGATGACGATGACGATGACGATGACGATGACGATGACGATGACGATGACGATGACGATGACGATGACGATGACGATGACGATGACGATGACGATGACGATGACGATGACGATGACGATGACGATGACGATGACGATGACGATGACGATGACGATGACGATGACGATGACGATGACGATGACGATGACGATGACGATGACGATGACGATGACGATGACGATGACGATGACGATGACGATGACGATGACGATGACGATGACGATGACGATGACGATGACGATGACGATGACGATGACGATGACGATGACGATGACGATGACGATGACGATGACGATGACGATGACGATGACGATGACGATGACGATGACGATGACGATGACGATGACGATGACGATGACGATGACGATGACGATGACGATGACGATGACGATGACGATGACGATGACGATGACGATGACGATGACGATGACGATGACGATGACGATGACGATGACGATGACGATGACGATGACGATGACGATGACGATGACGATGACGATGACGATGACGATGACGATGACGATGACGATGACGATGACGATGACGATGACGATGACGATGACGATGACGATGACGATGACGATGACGATGACGATGACGATGACGATGACGATGACGATGACGATGACGATGACGATGACGATGACGATGACGATGACGATGACGATGACGATGACGATGACGATGACGATGACGATGACGATGACGATGACGATGACGATGACGATGACGATGACGATGACGATGACGATGACGATGACGATGACGATGACGATGACGATGACGATGACGATGACGATGACGATGACGATGACGATGACGATGACGATGACGATGACGATGACGTTGACGATGACGATGACGATGACGATGACGATGACGATGACGATGACGATGACGATGACGATGACGATGACGATGACGATGACGATGACGATGACGATGACGATGACGATGACGATGACGATGACGATGACGATGACGATGACGATGACGATGACGATGACGATGACGATGACGATGACGATGACGATGACGATGACGATGACGATGACGATGACGATGACGATGACGATGACGATGACGATGACGATGACGATGACGATGACGATGACGATGACGATGACGATGACGATGACGATGACGATGACGATGACGATGACGATGACGATGACGATGACGATGACGATGACGATGACGATGACGATGACGATGACGATGACGATGACGATGACGATGACGATGACGATGACGATGACGATGACGATGACGATGACGATGACGATGACGATGACGATGACGATGACGATGACGATGACGATGACGATGACGATGACGATGACGATGACGATGACGATGACGATGACGATGACGATGACGATGACGATGACGATGACGATGACGATGACGATGACGATGACGATGACGATGACGATGACGATGACGATGACGATGACGATGACGATGACGATGACGATGACGATGACGATGACGATGACGATGACGATGACGATGACGATGACGATGACGATGACGATGACGATGACGATGACGATGACGATGACGATGACGATGACGATGACGATGACGATGACGATGACGATGACGATGACGATGACGATGACGATGACGATGACGATGACGATGACGATGACGATGACGATGACGATGACGATGACGATGACGATGACGATGACGATGACGATGACGATGACGATGACGATGACGATGACGATGACGATGACGATGACGATGACGATGACGATGACGATGACGATGACGATGACGATGACGATGACGATGACGATGACGATGACGATGACGATGACGATGACGATGACGATGACGATGACGATGACGATGACGATGACGATGACGATGACGATGACGATGACGATGACGATGACGATGACGATGACGATGACGATGACGATGACGATGACGATGACGATGACGATGACGATGACGATGACGATGACGATGACGATGACGATGACGATGACGATGACGATGACGATGACGATGACGATGACGATGACGATGACGATGACGATGACGATGACGATGACGATGACGATGACGATGACGATGACGATGACGATGACGATGACGATGACGATGACGATGACGATGACGATGACGATGACGATGACGATGACGATGACGATGACGATGACGATGACGATGACGATGACGATGACGATGACGATGACGATGACGATGACGATGACGATGACGATGACGATGACGATGACGATGACGATGACGATGACGATGACGATGACGATGACGATGACGATGACGATGACGATGACGATGACGATGACGATGACGATGACGATGACGATGACGATGACGATGACGATGACGATGACGATGACGATGACGATGACGATGACGATGACGATGACGATGACGATGACGATGACGATGACGATGACGATGACGATGACGATGACGATGACGATGACGATGACGATGACGATGACGATGACGATGACGATGACGATGACGATGACGATGACGATGACGATGACGATGACGATGACGATGACGATGACGATGACGATGACGATGACGATGACGATGACGATGACGATGACGATGACGATGACGATGACGATGACGATGACGATGACGATGACGATGACGATGACGATGACGATGACGATGACGATGACGATGACGATGACGATGACGATGACGATGACGATGACGATGACGATGACGATGACGATGACGATGACGATGACGATGACGATGACGATGACGATGACGATGACGATGACGATGACGATGACGATGACGATGACGATGACGATGACGATGACGATGACGATGACGATGACGATGACGATGACGATGACGATGACGATGACGATGACGATGACGATGACGATGACGATGACGATGACGATGACGATGACGATGACGATGACGATGACGATGACGATGACGATGACGATGACGATGACGATGACGATGACGATGACGATGACGATGACGATGACGATGACGATGACGATGACGATGACGATGACGATGACGATGGACGATGACGATGACGATGACGATGACGATGACGATGACGATGACGATGACGATGACGATGACGATGACGATGACGATGACGATGACGATGACGATGACGATGACGATGACGATGACGATGACGATGACGATGACGATGACGATGACGATGACGATGACGATGACGATGACGATGACGATGACGATGACGATGACGATGACGATGACGATGACGATGACGATGACGATGACGATGACGATGACGATGACGATGACGATGACGATGACGATGACGATGACGATGACGATGACGATGACGATGACGATGACGATGACGATGACGATGACGATGACGATGACGATGACGATGACGATGACGATGACGATGACGATGACGATGACGATGACGATGACGATGACGATGACGATGACGATGACGATGACGATGACGATGACGATGACGATGACGATGACGATGACGATGACGATGACGATGACACGATGACGATGACGATGACGATGACGATGACGATGACGATGACGATGACGATGACGATGACGATGACGATGACGATGACGATGACGATGACGATGACGATGACGATGACGAGACGATGACGATGACGATGACGATGACGATGACGATGACGATGACGATGACGATGACGATGACGATGACGATGACGATGACGATGACGATGACGATGACGATGACGATGACGATGACGATGACGATGACGATGACGATGACGATGACGATGACGATGACGATGACGATGACGATGACGATGACGATGACGATGACGATGACGATGACGATGACGATGACGATGACGATGACGATGACGATGACGATGACGATGACGATGACGATGACGATGACGATGACGATGACGATGACGATGACGATGACGATGACGATGACGATGACGATGACGATGACGATGACGATGACGATGACGATGACGATGACGATGACGATGACGATGACGATGACGATGACGATGACGATGACGATGACGATGACGATGACGATGACGATGACGATGACGATGACGATGACGATGACGATGACGATGACGATGACGATGACGATGACGATGACGATGACGATGACGATGACGATGACGATGACGATGACGATGACGATGACGATGACGATGACGATGACGATGACGATGACGATGACGATGACGATGACGATGACGATGACGATGACGATGACGATGACGATGACGATGACGATGACGATGACGATGACGATGACGATGACGATGACGATGACGATGACGATGACGATGACGATGACGATGACGATGACGATGACGATGACGATGACGATGACGATGACGATGACGATGACGATGACGATGACGATGACGATGACGATGACGATGACGATGACGATGACGATGACGATGACGATGACGATGACGATGACGATGACGATGACGATGACGATGACGATGACGATGACGATGACGATGACGATGACGATGACGATGACGATGACGGATGACGATGACGATGACGATGACGATGACGATGACGATGACGATGACGATGACGATGACGATGACGATGACGATGACGATGACGATGACGATGACGATGACGATGACGATGACGATGACGATGACGATGACGATGACGATGACGATGACGATGACGATGACGATGACGATGACGATGACGATGACGATGACGATGACGATGACGATGACGATGACGATGACGATGACGATGACGATGACGATGACGATGACGATGACGATGACGATGACGATGACGATGACGATGACGATGACGATGACGATGACGATGACGATGACGATGACGATGACGATGACGATGACGATGACGATGACGATGACGATGACGATGACGATGACGATGACGATGACGATGACGATGACGATGACGATGACGATGACGATGACGATGACGATGACGATGACGATGACGATGACGATGACGATGACGATGACGATGACGATGACGATGACGATGACGATGACGATGACGATGACGATGACGATGACGATGACGATGACGATGACGATGACGATGACGATGACGATGACGATGACGATGACGATGACGATGACGATGACGATGACGATGACGATGACGATGACGATGACGATGACGATGACGATGACGATGACGATGACGATGACGATGACGATGACGATGACGATGACGATGACGATGACGATGACGATGACGATGACGATGACGATGACGATGACGATGACGATGACGATGACGATGACGATGACGATGACGATGACGATGACGATGACGATGACGATGACGATGACGATGACGATGACGATGACGATGACGATGACGATGACGATGACGATGACGATGACGATGACGATGACGATGACGATGACGATGACGATGACGATGACGATGACGATGACGATGACGATGACGATGACGATGACGATGACGATGACGATGACGATGACGATGACGATGACGATGACGATGACGATGACGATGACGATGACGATGACGATGACGATGACGATGACGATGACGATGACGATGACGATGACGATGACGATGACGATGACGATGACGATGACGATGACGATGACGATGACGATGACGATGACGATGACGATGACGATGACGATGACGATGACGATGACGATGACGATGACGATGACGATGACGATGACGATGACGATGACGATGACGATGACGATGACGATGACGATGACGATGACGATGACGATGACGATGACGATGACGATGACGATGACGATGACGATGACGATGACGATGACGATGACGATGACGATGACGATGACGATGACGATGACGATGACGATGACGATGACGATGACGATGACGATGACGATGACGATGACGATGACGATGACGATGACGATGACGATGACGATGACGATGACGATGACGATGACGATGACGATGACGATGACGATGACGATGACGATGACGATGACGATGACGATGACGATGACGATGACGATGACGATGACGATGACGATGACGATGACGATGACGATGACGATGGCGATGACGATGACGATGACGATGACGATGACGATGACGATGACACGATGACGATGACGATGACGATGACGATGACGATGACGATGACGATGACGATGACGATGACGATGACACGATGACACGATGACGATGACGATGACGATGACGATGACGATGACGATGACGATGACGATGACGATGACGATGACGATGACGATGACGATGACGATGACGATGACGATGACGATGACGATGACGATGACGATGACGATGACGATGACGATGACGATGACGATGACGATGACGATGACGATGACGATGACGATGACGATGACGATGACGATGACGATGACGATGACGATGACGATGACGATGACGATGACGATGACGATGACGATGGCGATGACGATGACGATGACGATGACGATGACACGATGACACGATGACGATGACGATGACGATGACGATGACGATGACGATGACGATGACGATGACGATGACGATGACACGATGACACGATGACGATGACGATGACGATGACGATGACGATGACGATGACGATGACGATGACGATGACGATGACGATGACGATGACGATGACGATGACGATGACGATGACGATGACGATGACGATGACGATGACGATGACGATGACGATGACGATGACGATGACGATGACGATGACGATGACGATGACGATGACGATGACGATGACGATGACGATGACGATGACGATGACGATGACGATGACGATGACGATGACGATGACGATGACGATGACGATGACGATGACGATGACGATGACACGATGACGATTGACGATGACGATGACGATGACGATGACGATGACGATGACGATGACGATGACGATGACGATGACGATGACGATGACGATGACGATGACGATGACGATGACGATGACGATGACGATGACGATGACGATGACGATGACGATGACGATGACGATGACGATGACGATGACGATGACGATGACGATGACGATGACGATGACGATGACGATGACGATGACGATGACGATGACGATGACGATGACGATGACGATGACGATGACACGATGACGATGACGATGACACGATGACACGATGACGATGACGATGACGATGACGATGACGATGACGATGACGATGACGATGACGATGACGATGACGATGACGATGACGATGACGATGACGATGACGATGACGATGACGATGACGATGACGATGACGATGACGATGACGATGACGATGACGATGACGGATGACGATGACGATGACGATGACACGATGACGATGACGATGACGATGACACGATGACGATGACGATGACGATGACGATGACGATGACGATGACGATGAGATGACGATGACGATGACGATGACGATGACGATGACGATGACGATGACGATGACGATGACGATGACGATGACGATGACGATGACGATGACGATGACGATGACGATGACGATGACGATGACGATGACGATGACGATGACGATGACGATGACGATGACGATGACGATGACGATGACGATGACGATGACGATGACGATGACGATGACGATGACGATGACGATGACGATGACGTTGACGATGACGATGACGATGACGATGACGATGACGATGACGATGACGATGACGATGACGATGACGATGACGATGACGATGACGATGACGATGACGATGACGATGACGATGACGATGACGATGACGATGACGATGACGATGACGATGACGATGACGATGACGATGACGATGACGATGACGATGACGATGACGATGACGATGACGATGACGATGACGATGACGATGACGATGACGATGACGATGACGATGACGATGACGATGACGATGACGATGACGATGACGATGACGATGACGATGACGATGACGATGACGATGACGATGACGATGACGATGACGATGACGATGACGATGACGATGACGATGACGATGACGATGACGATGACGATGACGATGACGATGACGATGACGATGACGATGACGATGACGATGACGATGACGATGACGATGACGATGACGATGACGATGACGATGACGATGACGATGACGATGACGATGACGATGACGATGACGATGACGATGACGATGACGATGACGATGACGATGACGATGACGATGACGATGACGATGACGATGACGATGACGATGACGATGACGATGACGATGACGATGACGATGACGATGACGATGACGATGACGATGACGATGACGATGACGATGACGATGACGATGACGATGACGATGACGATGACGATGACGATGACGATGACACGATGACGATGACGATGACACGATGACGATGAAGATGACGATGACGATGACGATGACGATGACGATGACGATGACGATGACGATGACGATGACGATGACGATGACGATGACGATGACGATGACGATGACGATGACGATGACGATGACGATGACGATGACGATGACGATGACGATGACGATGACGATGACGATGACGATGACGATGACGATGACGATGACGATGACGATGACACGATGACGATGACGATGACGATGACGATGACGATGACACGATGACGATGACGATGACGATGACGATGACGATGACGATGACGATGACGATGACGATGACACGATGACGATGACGATGACGATGACGATGACGATGACGATGACACGATGACGATGACGATGACGATGACGATGACGATGACGATGACGATGACGATGACGATGACGATGACGATGACGATGACGATGACGATGACGATGACGATGACGATGACGATGACGATGACGATGACGATGACGATGACGATGACGATGACGATGACGATGACGATGACGATGACGATGACGATGACGATGACGATGACGATGACGATGACGATGACGATGACGATGACGATGACGATGACGATGACGATGACGATGACGATGACGATGACGATGACGATGACGATGACGATGACGATGACGATGACGATGACGATGACGATGACGATGACGATGACGATGACGATGACGATGACGATGACGATGACGATGACGATGACGATGACGATGACGATGACGATGACGATGACGATGACGATGACGATGACGATGACGATGACGATGACGATGACGATGACGATGACGATGACGATGACGATGACGATGACGATGACGATGACGATGACGATGACGATGGACGATGACGATGACGATGACGATGACGATGACGATGACGATGACGATGACGATGACGATGACGATGACGATGACGATGACGATGACGATGACGATGACGATGACGATGACGATGACGATGACGATGACGATGACGATGACGATGACGATGACGATGACGATGACGATGACGATGACGATGACGATGACGATGACGATGACGATGACGATGACGATGACGATGACGATGACGATGACGATGACGATGACGATGACGATGACGATGACGATGACGATGACGATGACGATGACGATGACGTGACGATGACGATGACGATGACGATGACGATGACGATGACGATGACGATGACGATGACGATGACGATGACGATGACGATGACGATGACGATGACGATGACGATGACGATGACGATGACGATGACGATGACGATGACACGATGACGATGACGATGACGATGACGATGACGATGACGATGACGATGACGATGACGATGACACGATGACGATGACGATGACGATGACGATGACGATGACGATGACGATGACGATGACGATGACGATGACGATGACGATGACGATGACGATGACGATGACGATGACGATGACGATGACGATGACGATGACGATGACGATGACGATGACGATGACGATGACGATGACGATGACGATGACGATGACGATGACGATGACGATGACGATGACGATGACGATGACGATGACGATGACGATGACGATGACGATGACGATGACGATGACGATGACGATGACGATGACGATGACGATGACGATTACGATGACGATGACGATGACGATGACGATGACGATGACGATGACGATGACGATGACGATGACGATGACGATGACGATGACGATGACGAGACGATGACGATGACGGATGACGATGACGATGACGATGACGATGACGATGACACGATGACGATGACGATGACGATGACGATGACGATGACGATGACGATGACGATGACGATGACGATGACGATGACGATGACGATGACGATGACACGATGACGATGACGATGACGATGACGATGACGATGACGATGACACGATGACGATGACGATGACGATGACGATGACGATGACGATGACGATGACGATGACGATGACACGATGACGATGACGATGACGATGACGATGACGATGACGATGACGATGACGATGACGATGACGATGACGATGACGATGACGATGACGATGACGATGACGATGACGATGACGATGACGATGACGATGACGATGACGATGACGATGACGATGACGATGACGATGACGATGACGATGGCGATGACGATGACGATGACGATGACGATGACGATGACGATGACGATGACGATGACGATGACGATGACGATGACGATGACGATGACGATGACGATGACGATGACACGATGACGATGACGATGACGATGACGATGACGATGACGATGACGATGACGATGACGATGACGATGACGATGACGATGACGATGACGATGACACGATGACACGATGACGATGACGATGACGATGACGATGACGATGACGATGACGATGACGATGACGATGACGATGACGATGACGATGACGATGACGATGACGATGACGATGACGATGACGATGACGATGACGATGACGATGACGATGACGATGACGATGACGATGACGATGACACGATGACGATGACGATGACGATGACGATGACGATGACGATGACGATGACGATGACGATGACGATGACGATGACGATGACGATGACGATGACACGATGACGATGACGATGACGATGACGATGACGATGACGATGACGATGACGATGACGATGACGATGACGATGACGATGACACGATGACGATGACGATGACGATGACGATGACGATGACGATGACGATGACGATGACGATGACGATGACGATGACGATGACGATGACGATGACGATGACGATGACGATGACGATGACGATGACGATGACGATGACGATGACGATGACGATGACGATGACGATGACGATGACGATGACGATGACGATGACGATGACGATGACGATGACGATGACGATGACGATGACGATGACGATGACGATGACGATGACGATGACGATGACGATGACGATGACGATGACGATGACACGATGACGATGACGATGACGATGACGATGACGATGACGATGACGATGACGATGACGATGACGATGACACGATGACGATGACGATGACGATGACGATGACGATGACGATGACGATGACGATGACGATGACGATGACGATGACGATGACGATGACGATGACGATGACGATGACGATGACGATGACGATGACGATGACGATGACGATGACGATGACGATGACGATGACGATGACGATGACGATGACGATGACGATGACGATGACGATGACGATGACGATGACGATGACGATGACGATGACGATGACGATGACGATGACGATGACGATGACGATGACGATGACGATGACGATGACGATGACGATGACGATGACGATGACGATGACGATGACGATGACGATGACGATGACGATGACGATGACGATGACGATGACGATGACGATGACGATGACGATGACGATGACGATGACGATGACGATGACGATGACGATGACGATGACGATGACCATGACGATGACGATGACGATGACGATGACGATGACGATGACGATGACGATGACGATGACGATGACGATGACGATGACGATGACGATGACGATGACGATGACGATGACGATGACGATGACGATGACGATGACGATGACGATGACGATGACGATGACGATGACGATGACGATGACGATGACGATGACGATGACGATGACGATGACGATGACGATGACGATGACGATGACGATGACGATGACGATGACGATGACGATGACGATGACGATGACGATGACGATGACGATGACGATGACGATGACGATGACGATGACGATGACGATGACGATGACGATGACGATGACGATGACGATGACGATGACGATGACGATGACACGATGACGATGACGATGACGATGACGATGACGATGACGATGACGATGACGATGACGATGACGATGACGATGACGATGACACGATGACACGATGACGATGACGATGACGATGACGATGACGATGACGATGACGATGACGATGACGATGACGATGACGATGACGATGACACGATGACGATGACGATGACGATGACGATGACGATGACGATGACCGATGACGATGACGATGACGATGACGATGACGATGACGATGACGATGACGATGACGATGACGATGACGATGACGATGACGATGACGATGACGATGACGATGACGATGACGATGACGATGACGATGACGATGACGATGACACGATGACGATGACGATGACGATGACGATGACGATGACGATGACGATGACGATGACGATGACGATGACGATGACGATGACGATGACGATGACGATGACGATGACGATGACGATGACGATGACGATGACGATGACGATGACGATGACGATGACGATGACGATGACGATGACGATGACGATGACGATGACGATGACGATGACGATGACGATGACGATGACGATGACGATGACGATGACGATGACGATGACGATGACGATGACGATGACGATGACGATGACGATGACGATGACGATGACGATGACGATGACGATGACGATGACGATGACGATGACGATGACGATGACGATGACACGATGACGATGACGATGACGATGACGATGACGATGACGATGGACGATGACGATGACGATGACGATGACGATGACGATGACGATGACGATGACGATGACGATGACGATGACGATGACGATGACGGATGACGATGACGATGATGACGATGACGATGACGATGACGATGACGATGACGATGACGATGACGATGACGATGACGATGACGATGACGATGACGATGACGATGACGATGACGATGACGATGACGATGACGATGACGATGACGATGACGATGACGATGACGATGACGATGACGATGACGATGACACGATGACGATGACGATGACGATGACGATGACGATGACGATGACGATGACGATGACGATGACGATGACGATGACGATGACGATGACGATGACGATGACGATGACGATGACGATGAACGATGACACGATGACGATGACGATGACGATGACGATGACGATGACACGATGACACAGATGAACACGATGACGATGACGATGACGATGACGATGACGATGACGATGACGATGACACGATGACGATGACGATGACGATGACGATGACGATGACGATGACGATGACGATGACACGATGACGATGACGATGACGATGACGATGACGATGACGATGACGATGACGATGACGATGACGATGACGATGACGATGACGATGACGATGACGATGACGATGACGATGACGATGACGATGACGATGACGATGACGATGACGATGACGATGACGATGACGATGACGATGACGATGACGATGACGATGACGATGACGATGACGATGACGATGACGATGACGATGACGATGACGATGACGATGACGATGACGATGACGATGACGATGACGATGACGATGACGATGACGATGACGATGACGATGACGATGACGATGACGATGACGATGACGATGACGATGACGATGACGATGACGATGACGATGACGATGACGATGACGATGACGATGACGATGACGATGACGATGACGATGACGATGACGATGACGATGACGATGACGATGACGATGACGATGACGATGACGATGACGATGACGATGACGATGACGATGACGATGACGATGACGATGACGATGACGATGACGATGACGATGACGATGACGATGACGATGACGATGACGATGACGATGACGATGACGATGACGATGACGATGACGATGACGATGACGATGACGATGACGATGACGATGACGATGACGATGACGATGACGATGACGATGACGATGACGATGACGATGACGATGACGATGACGATGACGATGACGATGACGATGACGATGACGATGACGATGACGATGACGATGACGATGACGATGACGATGACGATGACGATGACGATGACGATGACGATGACGATGACGATGACGATGACGATGACGATGACGATGACGATGACGATGACGATGACGATGACGATGACGATGACGATGACGATGACGATGACGATGACGATGACGATGACGATGACGATGACGATGACGATGACGATGACGATGACGATGACGATGACGATGACGATGACGATGACGATGACGATGACGATGACGATGACGATGACGATGACGATGACGATGACGATGACGATGACGATGACGATGACGATGACGATGACGATGACGATGACGATGACGATGACGATGACGATGACGATGACGATGACGATGACGATGACGATGACGATGACGATGACGATGACGATGACGATGACGATGACGATGACGATGACGATGACGATGACGATGACGATGACGATGACGATGACGATGACGATGACGATGACGATGACGATGACGATGACGATGACGATGACGATGACGATGACGATGACGATGACGATGACGATGACGATGACGATGACGATGACGATGACGATGACGATGACGATGACGATGACGATGACGATGACGATGACGATGACGATGACGATGACGATGACGATGACGATGACGATGACGATGACGATGACGATGACGATGACGATGACGATGACGATGACGATGACGATGACGATGACGATGACGATGACGATGACGATGACGATGACGATGACGATGACGATGACGATGACGATGACGATGACGATGACGATGACGATGACGATGACGATGACGATGACGATGACGATGACGATGACGATGACGATGACGATGACGATGACGATGACGATGACGATGACGATGACGATGACGATGACGATGACGATGACGATGACACGATGAACGATGACACGATGACACGACCACGATGACACGATGACACGATGACACGATGACACGATGACGATGACACGATGACACGATGACACGATGACACGATGACACGATGACACGATGACACGATGACACGATGACACGATGACACGATGACACGATGACACGATGACACGATGACACGATGACACGATGACACGATGACACGATGAAACACGATGACACGATGACAAGATGACACGATGACGATGACGATGACGATGACGATGACGATGACGATGACGATGACGATGACGATGACGATGACGATGACGATGACGATGACGATGACGATGACGATGACGATGACGATGACGATGACGATGACGATGACGATGACGATGACGATGACGATGACGATGACGATGACGATGACGATGACGATGACGATGACGATGACGATGACGATGACGATGACGATGACGATGACGATGACGATGACGATGACGATGACGATGACGATGACGATGACGATGACGATGACGATGACGATGACGATGACGATGACGATGACGATGACGATGACGATGACGATGACGATGACGATGACGATGACGATGACGATGACGATGACGATGACGATGACGATGACGATGACGATGACGATGACGATGACGATGACGATGACGATGACGATGACGATGACGATGACGATGACGATGACGATGACGATGACGATGACGATGACGATGACGATGACGATGACGATGACGATGACGATGACGATGACGATGACGATGACGATGACGATGACGATGACGATGACGATGACGATGACGATGACGATGACGATGACGATGACGATGACGATGACGATGACGATGACGATGACGATGACGATGACGATGACGATGACGATGACGATGACGATGACGATGACGATGACGATGACGATGACGATGACGATGACGATGACGATGACGATGACGATGACGATGACGATGACGATGACGATGACGATGACGATGACGATGACGATGACGATGACGATGACGATGACGATGACGATGACGATGACGATGACGATGACGATGACGATGACGATGACGATGACGATGACGATGACGATGACGATGACGATGACGATGACGATGACGATGACGATGACGATGACGATGACGATGACGATGACGATGACGATGACGATGACGATGACGATGACGATGACGATGACGATGACGATGACGATGACGATGACGATGACGATGACGATGACGATGACGATGACGATGACGATGACGATGACGATGACGATGACGATGACGATGACGATGACGATGACGATGACGATGACGATGACGATGACGATGACGATGACGATGACGATGACGATGACGATGACGATGACGATGACGATGACGATGACGATGACGATGACGATGACGATGACGATGACGATGACGATGACGATGACGATGACGATGACGATGACGATGACGATGACGATGACGATGACGATGACGATGACGATGACGATGACGATGACGATGACGATGACGATGACGATGACGATGACGATGACGATGACGATGACGATGACGATGACGATGACGATGACGATGACGATGACGATGACGATGACGATGACGATGACGATGACGATGACGATGACGATGACGATGACGATGACGATGACGATGACGATGACGATGACGATGACGATGACGATGACGATGACGATGACGATGACGATGACGATGACGATGACGATGACGATGACGATGACGATGACGATGACGATGACGATGACGATGACGATGACGATGACGATGACGATGACGATGACGATGACGATGACGATGACGATGACGATGACGATGACGATGACGATGACGATGACGATGACGATGACGATGACGATGACGATGACGATGACGATGACGATGACGATGACGATGACGATGACGATGACGATGACGATGACGATGACGATGACGATGACGATGACGATGACGATGACGATGACGATGACGATGACGATGACGATGACGATGACGATGACGATGACGATGACGATGACGATGACGATGACGATGACGATGACGATGACGATGACGATGACGATGACGATGACGATGACGATGACGATGACGATGACGATGACGATGACGATGACGATGACGATGACGATGACGATGACGATGACGATGACGATCACGATGACGATGACGATCACGATGACGATGACGATGACGATGACGATGACGATGACGATGACGATGACGATGACGATGACGATGACGATGACGATGACGATGACGATGACGATGACGATGACGATGACGATGACGATGACGATGACGATGACGATGACGATGACGATGACGATGACGATGACGATGACGATGACGATGACGATGACGATGACGATGACGATGACGATGACGATGACGATGACGATGACACGATGACGATGACGATGACGATGACACGATGACGATGACGATGACGATGACGATGACGATGACGATGACGATGACGATGACGATGACGATGACGATGACGATGACGATGACGATGACGATGACGATGACGATGACGATGACGATGACGATGACGATGACGATGACGATGACGATGACGATGACGATGACGATGACGATGACGATGACGATGACGATGACGATGACGATGACGATGACGATGACGATGACGATGACGATGACGATGACGATGACGATGACGATGACGATGACGATGACGATGACGATGACGATGACGATGACGATGACGATGACGATGACGATGACGATGACGATGACGATGACGATGACGATGACGATGACGATGACGATGACGATGACACGATGACGATGACGATGACGATGACGATGACGATGACGATGACGATGACACGATGACACGATGACGATGACGATGACGATGACGATGACGATGACACGATGACGATGACGATGACGATGACGATGACGATGACGATGACGATGACGATGACGATGACGATGACGATGACGATGACGATGACGATGACGATGACGATGACGATGACGATGACGATGACGATGACGATGACGATGACGATGACGATGACGATGACGATGACGATGACGATGACGATGACGATGACGATGACGATGACGATGACGATGACGATGACGATGACGATGACGATGACGATGACGATGACGATGACGATGACGATGACGATGACGATGACGATGACGATGACGATGACGATGACACGATGACGATGACGATGACGATGACACGATGACACGATGACGATGACGATGACGATGACGATGACACCATGACGATGACGATGACGATGACGATGACGATGACGATGACGATGACGATGACGATGACGATGACGATGACGATGACGATGACGATGACGATGACGATGACGATGACGATGACGATGACGATGACGATGACGATGACGATGACGATGACGATGACGATGACGATGACGATGACGATGACGATGACGATGACGATGACGATGACGATGACGATGACGATGACGATGACGATGACGATGACGATGACGATGACGATGACGATGACGATGACGATGACGATGACGATGACGATGACGATGACGATGACGATGACGATGACGATGACGATGACGATGACGATGACGATGACGATGACGATGACGATGACGATGACGATGACGATGACGATGACGATGACGATGACGATGACGATGACGATGACGATGACGATGACGATGACGATGACGATGACGATGACGATGACGATGACGATGACGATGACGATGACGATGACGATGACGATGACGATGACGATGACGATGACGATGACGATGACGATGACGATGACGATGACGATGACGATGACGATGACGATGACGATGACGATGACGATGACGATGACGATGACGATGACGATGACGATGACGATGACGATGACGATGACGATGACGATGACGATGACGATGACGATGACGATGACGATGACGATGACGATGACGATGACGATGACGATGACGATGACGATGACGATGACGATGACGATGACGATGACGATGACGATGACGATGACGATGACGATGACGATGACGATGACGATGACGATGACGATGACGATGACGATGACGATGACGATGACGATGACACGATGACGATGACGATGACACGATGACGATGACGATGACGATGACGATGACGATGACGATGACGATGACGATGACGATGACGATGACGATGACACGATGACGATGACGATGACGATGACGATGACGATGACACGATGACACGATGACGATGACGATGACGATGACGATGACGATGACACGATGACGATGACGATGACGATGACGATGACGATGACGATGACGATGACGATGACGATGACGATGACGATGACGATGACGATGACGATGACGATGACGATGACGATGACGATGACGATGACGATGACGATGACGATGACGATGACGATGACGATGACGATGACGATGACGATGACGATGACGATGACGATGACGATGACGATGACGATGACGATGACGATGACGATGACGATGACGATGACGATGACGATGACGATGACGATGACGATGACGATGACGATGACGATGACGATGACGATGACGATGACGATGACGATGACGATGACGATGACGATGACGATGACGATGACGATGACGATGACGATGACGATGACGATGACGATGACGATGACGATGACGATGACGATGACGATGACGATGACGATGACGATGACGATGACGATGACGATGACGATGACGATGACGATGACGATGACGATGACGATGACGATGACGATGACGATGACGATGACGATGACGATGACGATGACGATGACGATGACGATGACGATGACGATGACGATGACGATGACGATGACGATGACGATGACGATGACGATGACGATGACGATGACGATGACGATGACGATGACGATGACGATGACGATGACGATGACGATGACGATGACGATGACGATGACGATGACGATGACGATGACGATGACGATGACGATGACGATGACGATGACGATGACGATGACGATGACGATGACGATGACGATGACGATGACGATGACGATGACGATGACGATGACGATGACGATGACGATGACGATGACGATGACGATGACGATGACGATGACGATGACGATGACGATGACGATGACGATGACGATGACGATGACGATGACGATGACGATGACGATGACGATGACGATGACGATGACGATGACGATGACGATGACGATGACGATGACGATGACGATGACGATGACGATGACGATGACGATGACGATGACGATGACGATGACGATGACGATGACGATGACGATGACGATGACGATGACGATGACGATGACGATGACGATGACGATGACGATGACGATGACGATGACGATGACGATGACGATGACGATGACGATGACGATGACGATGACGATGACGATGACGATGACGATGACGATGACGATGACGATGACGATGACGATGACGATGACGATGACGATGACGATGACGATGACGATGACGATGACGATGACGATGACGATGACGATGACGATGACGATGACGATGACGATGACGATGACGATGACGATGACGATGACGATGACGATGACGATGACGATGACGATGACGATGACGATGACGATGACGATGACGATGACGATGACGATGACGATGACGATGACGATGACGATGACACGATGACGATGACGATGACGATGACGATGACGATGACGATGACGATGACACGATGACACGATGACGATGACGATGACGATGACGATGACGATGACACGATGACGATGACGATGACGATGACGATGACGATGACGATGACGATGACGATGACGATGACGATGACGATGACGATGACGATGACGATGACGATGACGATGACGATGACGATGACGATGACGATGACGATGACGATGACGATGACGATGACGATGACGATGACGATGACGATGACGATGACGATGACGATGACGATGACGATGACGATGACGATGACGATGACGATGACGATGACGATGACGATGACGATGACGATGACGATGACGATGACGATGACGATGACGATGACGATGACGATGACGATGACGATGACGATGACGATGACGATGACGATGACGATGACGATGACGATGACGATGACGATGACGATGACGATGACGATGACGATGACGATGACGATGACGATGACGATGACGATGACGATGACGATGACGATGACGATGACGATGACGATGACGATGACGATGACGATGACGATGACGATGACGATGACGATGACGATGACGATGACGATGACGATGACGATGACGATGACGATGACGATGACGATGACGATGACGATGACGATGACGATGACGATGACGATGACGATGACGATGACGATGACGATGACGATGACGATGACGATGACGATGACGATGACGATGACGATGACGATGACGATGACGATGACGATGACGATGACGATGACGATGACGATGACGATGACGATGACGATGACGATGACGATGACGATGACGATGACGATGACGATGACGATGACGATGACGATGACGATGACGATGACGATGACGATGACGATGACGATGACGATGACGATGACGATGACGATGACGATGACGATGACGATGACGATGACGATGACGATGACGATGACGATGACGATGACGATGACGATGACGATGACGATGACGATGACGATGACGATGACGATGACGATGACGATGACGATGACGATGACGATGACGATGACGATGACGATGACGATGACGATGACGATGACGATGACGATGACGATGACGATGACGATGACGATGACGATGACGATGACGATGACGATGACGATGACGATGACGATGACGATGACGATGACGATGACGATGACGATGACGATGACGATGACGATGACGATGACGATGACGATGACGATGACGATGACGATGACGATGACGATGACGATGACGATGACGATGACGATGACGATGACGATGACGATGACGATGACGATGACGATGACGATGACGATGACGATGACGATGACGATGACGATGACGATGAAGATGACGATGACGATGACGATGACGATGACGATGACGATGACGATGACACGATGACGATGACGATGACGATGACGATGACACGATGACGATGACGATGACGATGACGATGACGATGACGATGACGATGACGATGACGATGACGATGACGATGACGATGACGATGACGATGACGATGACGATGACGATGACGATGACGATGACGATGACGATGACGATGACGATGACGATGACGATGACGATGACGATGACGATGACACGATGACACGATGACAATGACGATGACGATGACGATGACGATGACGATGACGATGACACGATGACACGATGACGATGACGATGACGATGACGATGACGATGACACGATGACGATGACGATGACGATGACGATGACGATGACGATGACGATGACGATGACGATGACGATGACGATGACGATGACGATGACGATGACGATGACGATGACGATGACGATGACGATGACGATGACGATGACGATGACGATGACGATGACGATGACGATGACGATGACGATGACGATGACGATGACGATGACGATGACGATGACGATGACGATGACGATGACGATGACGATGACGATGACGATGACGATGACGATGACGATGACGATGACGATGACGATGACGATGACGATGACGATGACGATGACGATGACGATGACGATGACGATGACGATGACGATGACGATGACGATGACACGATGACACGATGACACGATGAACACGATGAACACGATGACACGATGACACGATGACACGATGACACGATGACACGATGACACGATGACACGATGACACGATGACACGATGACACGATGACACGATGACACGATGACACGATGACACGATGACGATGACGATGACGATGACGATGACGATGACGATGACGATGACGATGACGATGACGATGACGATGACGATGACGATGACGATGACGATGACGATGACGATGACGATGACGATGACGATGACGATGACGATGACGATGACGATGACGATGACGATGACGATGACGATGACGATGACGATGACGATGACGATGACGATGACGATGACGATGACGATGACGATGACGATGACGATGACGATGACGATGACGATGACGATGACGATGACGATGACGATGACGATGACGATGACGATGACGATGACGATGACGATGACGATGACGATGACGATGACGATGACGATGACGATGACGATGACGATGACGATGACGATGACGATGACGATGACGATGACGATGACGATGACGATGACGATGACGATGACGATGACGATGACGATGACGATGACGATGACGATGACGATGACGATGACGATGACGATGACGATGACGATGACGATGACGATGACGATGACGATGACGATGACGATGACGATGACGATGACGATGACGATGACGATGACGATGACGATGACGATGACGATGACGATGACGATGACGATGACGATGACGATGACGATGACGATGACGATGACGATGACGATGACGATGACGATGACGATGACGATGACGATGACGATGACGATGACGATGACGATGACGATGACGATGACGATGACGATGACGATGACGATGACGATGACGATGACGATGACGATGACGATGACGATGACGATGACGATGACGATGACGATGACGATGACGATGACGATGACGATGACGATGACGATGACGATGACGATGACGATGACGATGACGATGACGATGACGATGACGATGACGATGACGATGACGATGACGATGACGATGACGATGACGATGACGATGACGATGACGATGACGATGACGATGACGATGACGATGACGATGACGATGACGATGACGATGACGATGACGATGACGATGACGATGACGATGACGATGACGATGACGATGACGATGACGATGACGATGACGATGACGATGACGATGACGATGACGATGACGATGACGATGACGATGACGATGACGATGACGATGACGATGACGATGACGATGACGATGACGATGACGATGACGATGACGATGACGATGACGATGACGATGACGATGACGATGACGATGACGATGACGATGACGATGACGATGACGATGACGATGACGATGACGATGACGATGACGATGACGATGACGATGACGATGACGATGACGATGACGATGACGATGACGATGACGATGACGATGACGATGACGATGACGATGACGATGACGATGACGATGACGATGACGATGACGATGACGATGACGATGACGATGACGATGACGATGACGATGACGATGACGATGACGATGACGATGACGATGACGATGACGATGACGATGACGATGACGATGACGATGACGATGACGATGACGATGACGATGACGATGACGATGACGATGACGATGACGATGACGATGACGATGACGATGACGATGACGATGACGATGACGATGACGATGACGATGACGATGACGATGACGATGACGATGACGATGACGATGACGATGACGATGACGATGACGATGACGATGACGATGACGATGACGATGACGATGACGATGACGATGACGATGACGATGACGATGACGATGACGATGACGATGACGATGACGATGACGATGACGATGACGATGACGATGACGATGACGATGACGATGACGATGACGATGACGATGACGATGACGATGACGATGACGATGACGATGACGATGACGATGACGATGACGATGACGATGACGATGACGATGACGATGACGATGACGATGACGATGACGATGACGATGACGATGACGATGACGATGACGATGACGATGACGATGACGATGACGATGACGATGACGATGACGATGACGATGACGATGACGATGACGATGACGATGACGATGACGATGACGATGACGATGACGATGACGATGACGATGACGATGACGATGACGATGACGATGACGATGACGATGACGATGACGATGACGATGACGATGACGATGACGATGACGATGACGATGACGATGACGATGACGATGACGATGACGATGACGATGACGATGACGATACGATGACGATGACGATGACGATCACGATGACGATGACGATGACGATGACGATGACGATGACGATGACGATGACGATGACGATGACGATGACGATGACGATGACGAAGACGATGACGATGACGGATGACGATGACGATGACGATGACGCGATGACGATGACGATGACGATGACGATGACGATGACGATGACGATGACGATGACGATGACGATGACGATGACGATGACGATGACGATGACGATGACGATGACGATGACGATGACGATGACGATGACGATGACGATGACGATGACGATGACGATGACGATGACGATGACGATGACGATGACGATGACGATGACGATGACGATGACGATGACGATGACGATGACGATGACGATGACGATGACGATGACGATGACGATGACGATGACGATGACGATGACGATGACGATGACGATGACGATGACGATGACGATGACGATGACGATGACGATGACGATGACGATGACGATGACGATGACGATGACGATGACGATGACGATGACGATGACGATGACGATGACGATGACGATGACGATGACGATGACGATGACGATGACGATGACGATGACGATGACGATGACGATGACGATGACGATGACGATGACGATGACGATGACGATGACGATGACGATGACGATGACGATGACGATGACGATGACGATGACGATGACGATGACGATGACGATGACGATGACGATGACGATGACGATGACGATGACGATGACGATGACGATGACGATGACGATGACGATGACGATGACGATGACGATGACGATGACGATGACGATGACGATGACGATGACGATGACGATGACGATGACGATGACGATGACGATGACGATGACGATGACGATGACGATGACGATGACGATGACGATGACGATGACGATGACGATGACGATGACGATGACGATGACGATGACGATGACGATGACGATGACGATGACGATGACGATGACGATGACGATGACGATGACGATGACGATGACGATGACGATGACACGATGACACGATGACGATGACGATGACGATGACGATGACGATGACGATGACGATGACGATGACGATGACGATGACGATGACGATGACGATGACGATGACGATGACGATGACGATGACGATGACGATGACGATGACGATGACGATGACGATGACGATGACGATGACGATGACGATGACGATGACGATGACGATGACGATGACGATGACGATGACGATGACGATGACGATGACGATGACGATGACGATGACGATGACGATGACGATGACGATGACGATGACGATGACGATGACGATGACGATGACGATGACGATGACGATGACGATGACGATGACGATGACGATGACGATGACACGATGACGATGACGATGACGATGACGATGACGATGACGATGACACGATGACACGATGACGATGACGATGACGATGACGATGACGATGACGATGACGATGACGATGACGATGACGATGACGATGACGATGACGATGACGATGACGATGACGATGACGATGACGATGACGATGACGATGACGATGACGATGACGATGACGATGACGATGACGATGACGATGACGATGACGATGACGATGACGATGACGATGACGATGACGATGACGATGACGATGACGATGACGATGACGATGACGATGACGATGACGATGACGATGACGATGACGATGACGATGACGATGACACGATGACGATGACGATGACGATGACGATGACGATGACGATGACGATGACGATGACGATGACGATGACGATGACGATGACACGATGACGATGACGATGACGATGACGATGACGATGACGATGACGATGACGATGACGATGACGATGACGATGACGATGACATGATGACACGATGACGATGACGATGACGATGACGATGACGATGACGATGACGATGACGATGACGATGACGATGACGATGACGATGACGATGACGATGACGATGACGATGACGATGACGATGACGATGACGATGACGATGACGATGACGATGACGATGACGATGACGATGACGATGACGATGACGATGACGATGACGATGACGATGACGATGACGATGACGATGACGATGACGATGACGATGACGATGACGATGACGATGACACGATGACGATGACGATGACGATGACGATGACGATGACGATGACGATGACGATGACGATGACGATGACGATGACGATGACGATGACGATGACGATGACGATGACGATGACGATGACGATGACGATGACGATGACGATGACGATGACGATGACGATGACATGATGACACGATGACGATGACGATGACGATGACGATGACGATGACGATGACGATGACGATGACGATGACGATGACGATGACGATGACGATGACGATGACGATGACGATGACGATGACGATGACGATGACGATGACGATGACGATGACGATGACGATGACGATGACGATGACGATGACGATGACGATGACGATGACGATGACGATGACACGATGACACGATGACGATGACGATGACGATGACGATGACGATGACGATGACGATGACGATGACGATGACGATGACGATGACGATGACGATGACGATGACGATGACGATGACGATGACGATGACGATGACGATGACGATGACGATGACGATGACGATGACGATGACGATGACGATGACGATGACGATGACGATGACGATGACGATGACGATGACGATGACGATGACGATGACGATGACGATGACGATGACGATGACGATGACGATGACGATGACGATGACGATGACGATGACGATGACGATGACGATGACGATGACGATGACGATGACGATGACGATGACGATGACGATGACGATGACGATGACGATGACGATGACGATGACGATGACGATGACGATGACGATGACGATGACGATGACGATGACGATGACGATGACGATGACGATGACGATGACGATGACGATGACGATGACGATGACGATGACGATGACGATGACGATGACGATGACGATGACGATGACGATGACGATGACGATGACGATGACGATGACGATGACGATGACGATGACGATGACGATGACGATGACGATGACGATGACGATGACGATGACGATGACGATGACGATGACGATGACGATGACGATGACGATGACGATGACGATGACGATGACGATGACGATGACGATGACGATGACGATGACGATGACGATGACGATGACGATGACGATGACGATGACGATGACGATGACGATGACGATGACGATGACGATGACGATGACGATGACGATGACGATGACGATGACGATGACGATGACGATGACGATGACGATGACGATGACGATGACGATGACGATGACGATGACGATGACGATGACGATGACGATGACGATGACGATGACGATGACGATGACGATGACGATGACGATGACGATGACGATGACGATGACGATGACGATGACGATGACGATGACGATGACGATGACGATGACGATGACGATGACGATGACGATGACGATGACGATGACGATGACGATGACGATGACGATGACGATGACGATGACGATGACGATGACGATGACGATGACGATGACGATGACGATGACGATGACGATGACGATGACGATGACGATGACGATGACGATGACGATGACGATGACGATGACGATGACGATGACGATGACGATGACGATGACGATGACGATGACGATGACGATGACGATGACGATGACGATGACGATGACGATGACGATGACGATGACGATGACGATGACGATGACGATGACGATGACGATGACGATGACGATGACGATGACGATGACGATGACGATGACGATGACGATGACGATGACGATGACGATGACGATGACGATGACGATGACGATGACGATGACGATGACGATGACGATGACGATGACGATGACGATGACGATGACGATGACGATGACGATGACGATGACGATGACGATGACGATGACGATGACGATGACGATGACGATGACGATGACGATGACGATGACGATGACGATGACGATGACGATGACGATGACGATGACGATGACGATGACGATGACGATGACGATGACGATGACGATGACGATGACGATGACGATGACGATGACGATGACGATGACGATGACGATGACGATGACGATGACGATGACGATGACGATGACGATGACGATGACGATGACGATGACGATGACGATGACGATGACGATGACGATGACGATGACGATGACGATGACGATGACGATGACGATGACGATGACGATGACGATGACGATGACGATGACGATGACGATGACGATGACGATGACGATGACGATGACGATGACGATGACGATGACGATGACGATGACGATGACGATGACGATGACGATGACGATGACGATGACGATGACGATGACGATGACGATGACGATGACGATGACGATGACGATGACGATGACGATGACGATGACGATGACGATGACGATGACGATGACGATGACGATGACGATGACGATGACGATGACGATGACGATGACGATGACGATGACGATGACGATGACGATGACACGATGACGATGACGATGACGATGACGATGACGATGACGATGACACGATGACACGATGACGATGACGATGACGATGACGATGACGATGACGATGACGATGACGATGACGATGACGATGACGATGACGATGACGATGACGATGACGATGACGATGACGATGACGATGACGATGACGATGACGATGACGATGACGATGACGATGACGATGACGATGACGATGACGATGACGATGACGATGACGATGACGATGACGATGACGATGACGATGACGATGACGATGACGATGACGATGACGATGACGATGACGATGACGATGACGATGACGATGACGATGACGATGACGATGACGATGACGATGACGATGACGATGACGATGACGATGACGATGACGATGACACGATGACGATGACGATGACGATGACGATGACGATGACGATGACACGATGACACGATGACGATGACGATGACGATGACGATGACGATGACGATGACGATGACGATGACGATGACGATGACGATGACGATGACGATGACGATGACGATGACGATGACGATGACGATGACGATGACGATGACGATGACGATGACGATGACGATGACGATGACGATGACGATGACGATGACGATGACGATGACGATGACGATGACGATGACGATGACGATGACGATGACGATGACGATGACGATGACGATGACGATGACGATGACGATGACGATGACGATGACGATGACGATGACGATGACGATGACGATGACGATGACGATGACGATGACGATGACGATGACGATGACGATGACGATGACGATGACGATGACGATGACGATGACGATGACGATGACGATGACGATGACGATGACGATGACGATGACGATGACGATGACGATGACGATGACGATGACGATGACGATGACGATGACGATGACGATGACGATGACGATGACGATGACGATGACGATGACGATGACGATGACGATGACACGATGACACGATGACGATGACGATGACGATGACGATGACGATGACGATGACGATGACGATGACGATGACGATGACGATGACGATGACGATGACGATGACGATGACGATGACGATGACGATGACGATGACGATGACACGATGACGATGACGATGACGATGACGATGACGATGACGATGACGATGACGATGACGATGACGATGACGATGACGATGACGATGACGATGACGATGACGATGACGATGACGATGACGATGACGATGACGATGACGATGACGATGACGATGACGATGACGATGACGATGACGATGACGATGACGATGACGATGACGATGACGATGACGATGACGATGACGATGACGATGACGATGACGATGACGATGACGATGACGATGACGATGACGATGACGATGACGATGACGATGACGATGACGATGACGATGACGATGACGATGACGATGACGATGACGATGACGATGACGATGACGATGACGATGACGATGACGATGACGATGACGATGACGATGACGATGACGATGACGATGACGATGACGATGACGATGACGATGACGATGACGATGACGATGACGATGACGATAACGATGACGATGACGATGACACGATGACGATGACGATGACGATGACGATGACGATGACGATGACGATGACGATGACACGATGACACGATGACGATGACGATGACGATGACGATGACGATGACGATGACGATGACGATGACGATGACGATGACGATGACGATGACGATGACGATGACGATGACGATGACGATGACGATGACGATGACGATGACGATGACGATGACGATGACGATGACGATGACGATGACGATGACGATGACGATGACGATGACGAGGAAAACCTACAGTATAGGTAAGCAACTCCGATTTTGATGAAATTTTCACAGAAGCTTCGGAACACTAATAAGAACTCCCTGTGATAAAAATTTTTCCGCGGAAACACCTCTAACATACTTTTTTTTAGGAAAGTTTCTGAAAATCGATCACGGTAAGACCTAAGAATTTGATTGATATTGTACTTACGTAATTAGTAGGACAAATTTTAAATAGACTAAAATTTCATTAAAATGTTCTAAAATCGATTTCCACGAGAAATTTCATGATGGAAAGCTATGAAAATGCCCATTTTCATAATTTAATATCATATATTTTCAACCCAATATGGCGTGCAATAATGGAAATGTCAAATGACTAGTTTAGTGTCACTAAAACAAGCAGCGTTGCCAAGTGAATACAAAATCGGAGATTTGATTTATTTCAAAGTTCGGGATACAATCATTCAACGAATCCAAATATTTTGATGCACACGATTCCTGCGATGGCGCGATAAATCAATCAAACATAGATAATTCAAAATGCAGGTAACTCGAGGGAGATGGTTCCTGCGATGGCGCGCCAGCGCCGTCGCAGTGCCTGATTAAAAACATCACTCTCGCCGGGATCCACCCCAAACGTAGATCAATTACACCTAGATCAATCAAACGTAGATAATTCAAAATGCAGGTAACTCGAGGGAGATGGTTCCTGCGACGGCGCTGGCGCGCCATCGCAGTGCCTGATTAAAAACATCACTCTCGCCGGGATCCACCCCAAACGTAGATCAATTACACCTAGATCAATCAAACGTAGATGATTCAAAATGCAGGTAACTCGAGGGAGATGGTTCCTGCGACGGCGCTGGCGCGCCATCGCAGTGCCTGATTAAAAACATCACTCTCGCCGGGATCCACCCCAAACGTAGATCAATTACACCTAGATCAATCAAACGTAGATAAATCAAAATGCAGGTAGCTCGAGGGAGATGGTTCCTGCGACGGCGCTGGCGCGCCATCGCAGTGCCTGTTTAAAAACATCACTCTCGCCGGGATCCACCCCAAACGTAGATCAATTACACCTAGATCAATCCAACGTAGATAATTCAAAATGCAGGTAACTCCAGGGAGATGTTTCCTGCGACGGCGCTGGCGCGCCATCGCAGTGCCTGATTAAAAACATCACTCTCGCCGGGATCCACCCCAAACGTAGATCAATTACACCTAGATCAATCAAACGTAGATAAATCAAAATGCAGGTAGCTCGAGGGAGATGGTTCCTGCGACGGCGCTGGCGCGCCATCGCAGTGCCTGTTTAAAAACATCACTCTCGCCGGGATCCACCCCAAACGTAGATCAATTACACCTAGATCAATCCAACGTAGATAATTCAAAATGCAGGTAACTCCAGGGAGATGTTTCCTGCGACGGCGCTGGCGCGCCATCGCAGTGCCTGATTAAAAACATCACTCTCGCCGGGATCCACCCCAAACGTAGATCAATTACACCTAGATCAATCAATTGGCCACATAAAAATATATGGTACTTATATGTAGATTCAAGTTCTATGGTTTACCACTGAAAATAGAAATACAACTTGGCAACCTTGCTCTCTTGTGACATGACAGATCTCATTTGACATAGCAATAATTATATATTGTTTTGGGTCGAGAATATAAGAATATAAAAACATGAAAATATCTTATTCCAAAGTTTCTCATCATGAAATTTCTTGTGAAATTTGATTCAAGGACATGTTAATTATGTTTTAGTATAATAAACATTCTCTCAAACCATAACGTGAGTACAATATCAATCAAATTCTTAGGTCTTACCGTGATCGATTTTCATAAATTTTCCTAAAAAAAAGTATGTTAGAGGTGTTTCCGCGGAAAAATTTTTATCACTGGGTGTTTGTATTAGTGTTCCGAAGCTTCTGTGCAAATTTCATCGAAATCGGAGTTGCTTACCTATACTGTAGGTTTACCCGATGACGATGACGATGACGATGACGATGACGATGACGATGACGATGACGATGACGATGACGATGACGATGACGATGACGATGACGATGACGATGACGATGACGATGACGATGACGATGACGATGACGATGACGATGACGATGACGATGACGATGACGATGACGATGACGATGACGATGACGATGACGATGACGATGACGATGACGATGACGATGACGATGACGATGACGATGACGATGACGATGACGATGACGATGACGATGACGATGACGATGACGATGACGATGACGATGACACGATGACACGATGACGATGACGATGACGATGACGATGACGATGACGATGACGATGACGATGACGATGACGATGACGATGACGATGACGATGACGATGACGATGACGATGACACGATGACACGATGACGATGACGATGACGATGACGATGACGATGACGATGACGATGACGATGACGATGACGATGACGATGACGATGACGATGACGATGACGATGACGATGACGATGACGATGACGATGACGATGACGATGACGATGACGATGACGATGACGATGACGATGACACGATGACACGATGACGATGACGATGACGATGACGATGACGATGACGATGACGATGACGATGACGATGACGATGACGATGACGATGACGATGACGATGACGATGACGATGACGATGACGATGACGATGACGATGACGATGACGATGACGATGACGATGACGATGACGATGACGATGACGATGACGATGACGATGACGATGACGATGACGATGACGATGACGATGACGATGACGATGACGATGACGATGACGATGACGATGACGATGACGATGACGATGACGATGACGATGACGATGACGATGACGATGACGATGACGATGACGATGACGATGACGATGACGATGACGATGACGATGACGATGACGATGACGATGACGATGACGATGACGATGACGATGACGATGACGATGACGATGACGATGACGATGACGATGACGATGACGATGACGATGACGATGACGATGACGATGACGATGACGATGACGATGACGATGACGATGACGATGACGATGACGATGACGATGACGATGACGATGACGATGACGATGACGATGACCGATGACGATGACGATGACGATGACGATGACGATGACGATGACGATGACGATGACGATGACGATGACGATGACGATGACGATGACGATGACGATGACGATGACGATGACGATGACGATGACGATGACGATGACGATGACGATGACGATGACGATGACGATGACGATGACGATGACGATGACGATGACGATGACGATGACGATGACGATGACGATGACGATGACGATGACGATGACGATGACGATGACGATGACGATGACGATGACGATGACGATGACGATGACGATGACGATGACACGATGACGATGACGATGACGATGACGATGACGATGACGATGACGATGACGATGACGATGACGATGACGATGACGATGACGATGAAGATGACGATGACGATGACGATGACGATGACGATGACGATGACGATGACGATGACGATGACGATGACGATGACGATGACGATGACACGATGACGATGACGATGACGATGACGATGACGATGACGATGACGATGACGATGACGATGACGATGACGATGACGATGACGATGACGATGACGATGATACGATGACGATGACGATGACGATGACGATGACGATGACGATGACGATGACGATGACGATGACGATGACGATGACGATGACACGATGACGATGACGATGACGATGACGATGACGATGACGATGACGATGACGATGACGATGACGATGACGATGACGATGACGATGACGATGACGATGACGATGACGATGACATGATGACACGATGACGATGACGATGACGATGACGATGACGATGACGATGACGATGACGATGACGATGACGATGACGATGACGATGACGATGACGATGACGATGACGATGACGATGACGATGACGATGACGATGACGATGACGATGACGATGACGATGACGATGACGATGACGATGACGATGACGATGACGATGACGATGACGATGACGATGACGATGACGATGACGATGACGATGACGATGACGATGACGATGACGATGACGATGACGATGACGATGACGATGACGATGACGATGACGCTGACGATGACGATGACGATGACGATGACGATGACACGATGACACGATGACACGATGACGATGACGATGACGATGACGATGACGATGACGATGACGATGACGATGACGATGACGATGACGATGACGATGACGATGACGATGACGATGACGATGACGATGACGATGACGATGACGATGACGATGACGATGACGATGACGATGACGATGACGATGACGATGACGATGACGATGACGATGACGATGACGATGACGATGACGATGACGATGACGATGACGATGACGATGACGATGACGATGACGATGACGATGACGATGACGATGACATGATGACACGATGACGATGACGATGACGATGACGATGACGATGACGATGACGATGACGATGACGATGACGATGACGATGACGATGACGATGACGATGACGATGACGATGACGATGACGATGACGATGACGATGACGATGATGATGATGATGACGATGACGATGACGATGACACGATGACACGATGACGATGACGATGACGATGACGATGACGATGACGATGACGATGACGATGACGATGACGATGACGATGACGATGACGATGACGATGACGATGACGATGACGATGACGATGACGATGACGATGACGATGACGATGACGATGACGATGACGATGACGATGACGATGACGATGACGATGACGATGACGATGACGATGACGATGACGATGACGATGACGATGACGATGACGATGACGATGACGATGACGATGACGATGACGATGACGATGACGATGACGATGACGATGACGATGACGATGACGATGACGATGACGATGACGATGACGATGACGATGACGATGACGATGACGATGACGATGACGATGACGATGACGATGACGATGACGATGACGATGACGATGACGATGACGATGACGATGACGATGACGATGACGATGACGATGACGATGACGATGACGATGACGATGACGATGACGATGACGATGACGATGACGATGACGATGACGATGACGATGACGATGACGATGACGATGACGATGACGATGACGATGACGATGACGATGACGATGACGATGACGATGACGATGACGATGACGATGACGATGACGATGACGATGACGATGACGATGACGATGACGATGACGATGACGATGACGATGACGATGACGATGACGATGACGATGACGATGACGATGACGATGACGATGACGATGACGATGACGATGACGATGACGATGACGATGACGATGACGATGACGATGACGATGACGATGACGATGACGATGACGATGACGATGACGATGACGATGACGATGACGATGACGATGACGATGACGATGACGATGACGATGACGATGACGATGACGATGACGATGACGATGACGATGACGATGACGATGACGATGACGATGACGATGACGATGACGATGACGATGACGATGACGATGACGATGACGATGACGATGACGATGACGATGACGATGACGATGACGATGACGATGACGATGACGATGACGATGACGATGACGATGACGATGACGATGACGATGACGATGACGATGACGATGACGATGACGATGACGATGACGATGACGATGACGATGACGATGACGATGACGATGACGATGACGATGACACGATGACACGATGACGATGACGATGACGATGACGATGACGATGACGATGACGATGACGATGACGATGACGATGACGATGACGATGACGATGACGATGACGATGACGATGACGATGACGATGACGATGACGATGACGATGACGATGACGATGACGATGACGATGACGATGACGATGACGATGACGATGACGATGACGATGACGATGACGATGACGATAACGATGACGATAACGATGACGATGACGATGACGATGACGATGACGATGACGATGACGATGACGATGACGATGACGATGACGATGACGATGACGATGACGATGACGATGACGATGACGATGACGATGACGATGACGATGACGATGACGATGACGATGACGATGACGATGACGATGACGATGACGATGACGATGACGATGACACGATGACACGATGACGATGACGATGACGATGACGATGACGATGACACGATGACACGATGACGATGACGATGACGATGACGATGACGATGACGATGACGATGACGATGACGATGACGATGACGATGACGATGACGATGACGATGACGATGACGATGACGATGACGATGACGATGACGATGACGATGACGATGACGATGACGATGACGATGACGATGACGATGACGATGACGATGACGATGACGATGACGATGACGATGACGATGACGATGACGATGACGATGACGATGACGATGACGATGACGATGACGATGACGATGACGATGACGATGACGATGACGATGACGATGACGATGACGATGACGATGACGATGACGATGACGATGACGATGACGATGACGATGACGATGACGATGACGATGACGATGACGATGACGATGACGATGACGATGACGATGACGATGACGATGACGATGGGACGATGACGATGACGATGACGATGACGATGACGATGACGATGACGATGATGATGACGATGACGATGACGATGACGATGACGATGACGATGACGATGACGATGACGATGACGATGACGATGACGATGACGATGACGATGACGATGACGATGACGATGACGATGACGATGACGATGACGATGACGATGACGATGACGATGACGATGACGATGACGATGACGATGACGATGACGATGACGATGACGATGACGATAACGATGACGATGACGATGACGATGACGATGACGATGACGATGACGATGACGATGACGATGACGATGACGATGACGATGACGATGACACGATGACACGATGACGATGACGATGACGATGACGATGACGATGACACGATGACACGATGACGATGACGATGACGATGACGATGACGATGACGATGACGATGACGATGACGATGACGATGACGATGACGATGACGATGACGATGACGATGACGATGACGATGACGATGACGATGACGATGACGATGACGATGACGATGACGATGACGATGACGATGACGATGACGATGACGATGACGATGACGATGACGATGACGATGACGATGACGATGACGATGACGATGACGATGACGATGACGATGACGATGACGATGACGATGACGATGACGATGACGATGACGATGACGATGACGATGACGATGACGATGACGATGACGATGACGATGACGATGACGATGACGATGACGATGACGATGACGATGACGATGACGATGACGATGACGATGACGATGACGATGACGATGACGATGACGATGACGATGACGATGACGATGACGATGACGATGACGATGACGATGACGATGACGATGACGATGACGATGACGATGACGATGACGATGACGATGACGATGACGATGACGATGACGATGACGATGACGATGACGATGACGATGACGATGACGATGACGATGACGATGACGATGACGATGACGATGACGATGACGATGACGATGACGATGACGATGACGATGACGATGACGATGACGATGACGATGACGATGACGATGACGATGACGATGACGATGACGATGACGATGACGATGACGATGACGATGACGATGACGATGACGATGACGATGACGATGACGATGACGATGACGATGACGATGACGATGACGATGACGATGACGATGACGATGACGATGACGATGACGATGACGATGACGATGACGATGACGATGACGATGACGATGACGATGACGATGACGATGACGATGACGATGACGATGACGATGACGATGACGATGACGATGACGATGACGATGACGATGACGATGACGATGACGATGACGATGACGATGACGATGACGATGACGATGACGATGACGATGACGATGACGATGACGATGACGATGACGATGACGATGACGATGACGATGACGATGACGATGACGATGACGATGACGATGACGATGACGATGACGATGACATGATGACACGATGACGATGACGATGACGATGACGATGACGATGACGATGACGATGACGATGACGATGACGATGACGATGACGATGACGATGACGATGACGATGACGATGACGATGACGATGACGATGACGATGACGATGACGATGACGATGATGATGACGATGACGATGACGATGACACGATGACACGATGACGATGACGATGACGATGACGATGACGATGACGATGACGATGACGATGACGATGACGATGACGATGACGATGACGATGACGATGACGATGACGATGACGATGACGATGACGATGACGATGACGATGACGATGACGATGACGATGACGATGACGATGACGATGACGATGACGATGACGATGACGATGACGATGACGATGACGATGACGATGACGATGACGATGACGATGACGATGACGATGACGATGACGATGACGATGACGATGACGATGACGATGACGATGACGATGACGATGACGATGACGATGACGATGACGATGACGATGACGATGACGATGACGATGACGATGACGATGACGATGACGATGACGATGACGATGACGATGACGATGACGATGACGATGACGATGACGATGACGATGACGATGACGATGACGATGACGATGACGATGACGATGACGATGACGATGACGATGACGATGACGATGACGATGACGATGACGATGACGATGACGATGACGATGACGATGACGATGACGATGACGATGACGATGACGATGACGATGACGATGACGATGACGATGACGATGACGATGACGATGACGATGACGATGACGATGACGATGACGATGACGATGACGATGACGATGACGATGACGATGACGATGACGATGACGATGACGATGACGATGACGATGACGATGACGATGACGATGACGATGACGATGACGATGACGATGACGATGACGATGACGATGACGATGACGATGACGATGACGATGACGATGACGATGACGATGACGATGACGATGACGATGACGATGACGATGACGATGACGATGACGATGACGATGACGATGACGATGACGATGACGATGACGATGACGATGACGATGACGATGACGATGACGATGACGATGACGATGACGATGACGATGACGATGACGATGACGATGACGATGACGATGACGATGACGATGACGATGACGATGACGATGACGATGACGATGACGATGACGATGACGATGACGATGACGATGACGATGACGATGACGATGACGATGACGATGACGATGACGATGACGATGACGATGACGATGACGATGACGATGACGATGACGATGACGATGACGATGACGATGACGATGACGATGACGATGACGATGACGATGACGATGACGATGACGATGACGATGACGATGACGATGACGATGACGATGACGATGACGATGACGATGACGATGACGATGACGATGACGATGACGATGACGATGACACGATGACACGATGACGATGACGATGACGATGACGATGACGATGACACGATGACACGATGACGATGACGATGACGATGACGATGACGATGACGATGACGATGACGATGACGATGACGATGACGATGACGATGACGATGACGATGACGATGACGATGACGATGACGATGACGATGACGATGACGATGACGATGACGATGACGATGACGATGACGATGACGATGACGATGACGATGACACGATGACACGATGACGATGACGATGACGATGACACGATGACACGATGACGATGACGATGACGATGACGATGACGATGACGATGACGATGACGATGACGATGACGATGACGATGACGATGACGATGACGATGACGATGACGATGACGATGACGATGACGATGACGATGACGATGACGATGACGATGACGATGACGATGACGATGACGATGACGATGACGATGACGATGACGATGACGATGACGATGACGATGACGATGACGATGACGATGACGATGACGATGACGATGACGATGACGATGACGATGACGATGACGATGACGATGACGATGACGATGACGATGACGATGACGATGACGATGACGATGACGATGACGATGACACGATGACACGATGACGATGACGATGACGATGACGATGACGATGACGATGACGATGACGATGACGATGACGATGACGATGACGATGACGATGACGATGACGATGACGATGACGATGACGATGACGATGACGATGACGATGACGATGACGATGACGATGACGATGACGATGACGATGACGATGACGATGACGATGACGATGACGATGACGATGACGATGACGATGACGATGACGATGACGATGACGATGACGATGACGATGACGATGACGATGACGATGACGATGACGATGACACGATGACACGATGACGATGACGATGACGATGACGATGACGATGACGATGACGATGACGATGACGATGACGATGACGATGACGATGACGATGACGATGACGATGACGATGACGATGACGATGACGATGACGATGACGATGACGATGACGATGACGATGACGATGACGATGACGATGACGATGACGATGACGATGACGATGACGATGACGATGACGATGACGATGACGATGACGATGACGATGACGATGACGATGACGATGACGATGACGATGACGATGACGATGACGATGACGATGACGATGACGATGACGATGACGATGACGATGACGATGACGATGACGATGACGATGACGATGACGATGACGATGACGATGACACGATGACGATGACGATGACGATGACGATGACGATGACGATGACGATGACGATGACGATGACGATGACGATGACACGATGACACGATGACGATGACGATGACGATGACGATGACGATGACGATGACGATGACGATGACGATGACGATGACGATGACGATGACGATGACGATGACGATGACGATGACGATGACGATGACGATGACGATGACGATGACGATGACGATGACGATGACGATGACGATGACGATGACGATGACGATGACGATGACGATGACGATGACGATGACGATGACGATGACGATGACGATGACGATGACGATGACGATGACGATGACGATGACGATGACGATGACGATGACGATGACGATGACGATGACGATGACGATGACGATGACGATGACGATGACGATGACACGATGACGATGACGATGACGATGACGATGACGATGACGATGACGATGACACGATGACAGATGACGATGACGATGACGATGACGATGACGATGACGATGACGATGACGATGACGATGACGATGACGATGACGATGACGATGACGATGACGATGACGATGACGATGACGATGACGATGACGATGACGATGACGATGACGATGACGATGACGATGACGAGGATGACGATGACGATGACGATGACGATGACGATGACGATGACGATGACGATGACGATGACGATGACGATGACGATGACGATGACGATGACGATGACGATGACGATGACGATGACGATGACGATGACGATGACGATGACGATGACGATGACGATGACGATGACGATGACGATGACGATGACGATGACGATGACGATGACGATGACGATGACGATGACGATGACGATGACGATGACGATGACGATGACGATGACGATGACGATGACGATGACGATGACGATGACGATGACGATGACGATGACGATGACGATGACGATGACGATGACGATGACGATGACGATGACGATGACGATGACGATGACGATGACGATGACGATGACGATGACGATGACGATGACGATGACGATGACGATGACGATGACGATGACGAAGAGAGACGATGACGATGACGATGACGATGACGATGACGATGGGGATGCGGATGACGATGACGATGACGATGACACGATGACACGATGACACGATGACGATGACGATGACGATGACGATGACGATGACGATGACGATGACGATGACGATGACGATGACGATGACGATGACGATGACGATGACGATGACGATGACGATGACGATGACGATGACGATGACGATGACGATGACGATGACGATGACGATGACGATGACGATGACACGATGACACGATGACGATGACGATGACGATGACGATGACGATGACGATGACGATGACGATGACGATGACGATGACGATGACGATGACGATGACGATGACGATGACGATGACGATGACGATGACGATGACGATGACGATGACGATGACGATGACACGATGACAAACGATGACGATGACGATGACGATGACGATGACGATGACGATGACGATGACGATGACGATGACGATGACGATGACGATGACGATGACGATGACGATGACGATGACGATGACGATGACGATGACGATGACGATGACGATGACGATGACGATGACGATGACGATGACGATGACGATGACGATGACGATGACGATGACGATGACGATGACGATGACGATGACGATGACGATGACGATGACGATGACGATGACGATGACGATGACGATGACGATGACGATGACGATGACGATGACGATGACGATGACGATGACGATGACGATGACGATGACGATGACGATGACGATGACGATGACGATGACGATGACGATGACGATGACGATGACGATGACGATGACGATGACGATGACGATGACGATGACGATGACGATGACGATGACGATGACGATGACGATGACGATGACGATGACGATGACGATGACGATGACGATGACGATGACGATGACGATGACGATGACGATGACGATGACGATGACGATGACGATGACGATGACGATGACGATGACGATGACGATGACGATGACGATGACGATGACGATGACGATGACGATGACGATGACGATGACGATGACGATGACGATGACGATGACGATGACGATGACGATGACGATGACGATGACGATGACGATGACGATGACGATGACGATGACGATGACGATGACGATGACGATGACGATGACGATGACGATGACGATGACGATGACGATGACGATGACGATGACGATGACGATGACGATGACGATGACGATGACGATGACGATGACGATGACGATGACGATGACGATGACGATGACGATGACGATGACGATGACGATGACGATGACGATGACGATGACGATGACGATGACGATGACGATGACGATGACGATGACGATGACGATGACGATGACGATGACGATGACGATGACGATGACGATGACGATGACGATGACGATGACGATGACGATGACGATGACGATGACGATGACGATGACGATGACGATGACGATGACGATGACGATGACGATGACGATGACGATGACGATGACGATGACGATGACGATGACGATGACGATGACGATGACGATGACGATGACGATGACGATGACGATGACGATGACGATGACGATGACGATGACGATGACGATGACGATGACGATGACGATGACGATGACGATGACGATGACGATGACGATGACGATGACGATGACGATGACGATGACGATGACGATGACGATGACGATGACGATGACGATGACGATGACGATGACGATGACGATGACGATGACGATGACGATGACGATGACGATGACGATGACGATGACGATGACGATGACGATGACGATGACGATGACGATGACGATGACGATGACGATGACGATGACGATGACGATGACGATGACGATGACGATGACGATGACGATGACGATGACGATGACGATGACGATGACGATGACGATGACGATGACGATGACGATGACGATGACGATGACGATGACGATGACGATGACGATGACGATGACGATGACGATGACGATGACGATGACGATGACGATGACGATGACGATGACGATGACGATGACGATGACGATGACGATGACGATGACGATGACGATGACGATGACGATGACGATGACGATGACGATGACGATGACGATGACGATGACGATGACGATGACGATGACGATGACGATGACGATGACGATGACGATGACGATGACGATGACGATGACGATGACGATGACGATGACGATGACGATGACGATGACGATGACGATGACGATGACGATGACGATGACGATGACGATGACGATGACGATGACGATGACGATGACGATGACGATGACGATGACGATGACGATGACGATGACGATGACGATGACGATGACGATGACGATGACGATGACGATGACGATGACGATGACGATGACGATGACGATGACGATGACGATGACGATGACGATGACGATGACGATGACGATGACGATGACGATGACGATGACGATGACGATGACGATGACGATGACGATGACGATGACGATGACGATGACGATGACGATGACGATGACGATGACGATGACGATGACGATGACGATGACGATGACGATGACGATGACGATGACGATGACGATGACGATGACGATGACGATGACGATGACGATGACGATGACGATGACGATGACGATGACGATGACGATGACGATGACGATGACGATGACGATGACGATGACGATGACGATGACGATGACGATGACGATGACGATGACGATGACGATGACGATGACGATGACGATGACGATGACGATGACGATGACGATGACGATGACGATGACGATGACGATGACGATGACGATGACGATGACGATGACGATGACGATGACGATGACGATGACGATGACGATGACGATGACGATGACGATGACGATGACGATGACGATGACGATGACGATGACGATGACGATGACGATGACGATGACGATGACGATGACGATGACGATGACGATGACGATGACGATGACGATGACGATGACGATGACGATGACGATGACGATGACGATGACGATGACGATGACGATGACGATGACGATGACGATGACGATGACGATGACGATGACGATGACGATGACGATGACGATGACGATGACGATGACGATGACGATGACGATGACGATGACGATGACGATGACGATGACGATGACGATGACGATGACGATGACGATGACGATGACGATGACGATGACGATGACGATGACGATGACGATGACGATGACGATGACGATGACGATGACGATGACGATGACGATGACGATGACGATGACGATGACGATGACGATGACGATGACGATGACGATGACGATGACGATGACGATGACGATGACGATGACGATGACGATGACGATGACGATGACGATGACGATGACGATGACGATGACGATGACGATGACGATGACGATGACGATGACGATGACGATGACGATGACGATGACGATGACGATGACGATGACCGATGACGATGACGATGACGATGACGATGACGATGACGATGACGATGACGATGACAGATGACGATGACGATGACGATGACGATGACGATGACGATGACGATGACGATGACGATGACACGATGACGATGACGATGACGATGACGATGACGATGACGATGACGATGACGATGACGATGACGATGACGATGACGATGACGATGACGATGACACGATGACGATGACGATGACGATGACGATGACGATGACGATGACGATGACGATGACGATGACGATGACGATGACGATGACACGATGACGATGACGATGACGATGACGATGACGATGACGATGACGATGACGATGACGATGACGATGACGATGACGATGACGATGACGATGACGATGACGATGACGATGACGATGACGATGACGATGACGATGACGATGACGATGACGGACGATGACGATGACGATGACGATGACGATGACGATGACGATGACGATGACGATGACGATGACGATGACGATGACGATGACGATGACGATGACGATGACGATGACGATGACGATGACGATGACGATGACGATGACGATGACGATGACGATGACGATGACGATGACGATGACGATGACGATGACGATGACGATGACGATGACGATGACGATGACGATGACGATGACGATGACGATGACGATGACGATGACGATGACGATGACGATGACGATGACGATGACGATGACGATGACGATGACGATGACGATGACGATGACGATGACGATGACGATGACGATGACGATGACGATGACGATGACGATGACGATGACGATGACGATGACGATGACGATGACACGATGACGATGACGATGACGATGACGATGACGATGACGATGACGATGACGATGACGATGACACGATGACGATGACGATGACGATGACGATGACGATGACACGATGACGATGACGATGACGATGACGATGACGATGACGATGACGATGACGATGACGATGACGATGACGATGACGATGACGATGACGATGACGATGACGATGACGATGACGATGACGATGACGATGACACGATGACGATGACGATGACGATGACGATGACGATGACGATGACGATGACGATGACGATGACACGATGACGATGACGATGACGATGACGATGACGATGACGATGACGATGACGATGACGATGACGATGACGATGACGATGACGATGACGATGACGATGACGATGACGATGACGATGACGATGACGATGACGATGACGATGACGATGACGATGACGATGACGATGACGATGACGATGACGATGACGATGACGATGACGATGACGATGACGATGACGATGACGATGACGATGACGATGACGATGACGATGACGATGACGATGACGATGACGATGACGATGACGATGACGATGACGATGACGATGACGATGACGATGACGATGACGATGACGATGACGATGACGATGACGATGACGATGACGATGACGATGACGATGACGATGACGATGACGATGACGATGACGATGACGATGACGATGACGATGACGATGACGATGACGATGACGATGACGATGACGATGACGATGACGATGACGATGACGATGACGATGACGATGACGATGACGATGACGATGACGATGACGATGACGATGACGATGACGATGACGATGACGATGACGATGACGATGACGATGACGATGACGATGACGATGACGATGACGATGACGATGACGATGACGATGACGATGACGATGACGATGACGATGACGATGACGATGACGATGACGATGACGATGACGATGACGATGACGATGACGATGACGATGACGATGACGATGACGATGACGATGACGATGACGATGACGATGACGATGACGATGACGATGACGATGACGATGACGATGACGATGACGATGACGATGACGATGACGATGACAATGACGATGACACGATGACGATGACGATGACGATGACGATGACGATGACGATGACGATGACGATGACGATGACGATGACGATGACACGATGACGATGACGATGACGATGACGATGACGATGACGATGACGATGACGATGACGATGACGATGACGATGACGATGACGATGACACGATGACGATGACGATGACGATGACACGATGACGATGACGATGACGATGACGATGACGATGACGATGACGATGACGATGACGATGACGATGACGATGACGATGACGATGACGATGACGATGACGATGACGATGACGATGACGATGACGATGACGATGACGATGACGATGACGATGACGATGACGATGACGATGACGATGACGATGACGATGACGATGACGATGACGATGACGATGACGATGACGATGACGATGACGATGACGATGACGATGACGATGACGATGACGATGACGATGACGATGACGATGACGATGAACGATGACGATGACGATGACGATGACGATGACGATGACGATGACGATGACGATGACGATGACGATGACGATGACGATGACGATGACGATGACGATGACGATGACGATGACGATGACGATGACGATGACGATGACGATGACGATGACGATGACGATGACGATGACGATGACGATGACGATGACGATGACGATGACGATGACGATGACGATGACGATGACGATGACGATGACGATGACGATGACGATGACGATGACGATGACGATGACGATGACGATGACGATGACGATGACGATGACGATGACGATGACGATGACGATGACGATGACGATGACGATGACGATGACGATGACGATGACGATGACGATGACGATGACGATGACGATGACGATGACGATGACGATGACGATGACGATGACGATGACGATGACGATGACGATGACGATGACGATGACGATGACGATGACGATGACGATGACGATGACGATGACGATGACGATGACGATGACGATGACGATGACGATGACGATGACGATGACGATGACGATGACGATGACGATGACGATGACGAGACGATGACGATGACGATGACGATGACGATGACGATGACGATGACGATGACGATGACGATGACGATGACGATGACGATGACGATGACGATGACGATGACGATGACGATGACGATGACGATGACGATGACGATGACGATGACGATGACGATGACGATGACGATGACGATGACGATGACGATGACGATGACGATGACGATGACGATGACGATGACGATGACGATGACGATGACGATGACGATGACGATGACGATGACGATGACGATGACGATGACGATGACGATGACGATGACGATGACGATGACGATGACGATGACGATGACGATGACGATGACGATGACGATGACGATGACGATGACGATGACGATGACGATGACGATGACGATGACGATGACGATGACGATGACGATGACGATGACGATGACGATGACGATGACGATGACGATGACGATGACGATGACGATGACGATGACGATGACGATGACGATGACGATGACGATGACGATGACGATGACGATGACGATGACGATGACGATGACGATGACGATGACGATGACGATGACGATGACGATGACGATGACGATGACGATGACGATGACGATGACGATGACGATGACGATGACGATGACGATGACGATGACGATGACGATGACGATGACACGATGACGATGACGATGACGATGACGATGACGATGACACGATGACGATGACGATGACGATGACGATGACGATGACGATGACGATGACGATGACGATGACGATGACGATGACGATGACGATGACGATGACGATGACGATGACGATGACGATGACGATGACGATGACACGATGACGATGACGATGACGATGACGATGACGATGACGATGACGATGACGATGACGATGACGATGACACGATGACGATGACGATGACGATGACGATGACGATGACGATGACGATGACGATGACGATGACGATGACGATGACGATGACGATGACGATGACGATGACGATGACGATGACGATGACGATGACGATGACGATGACGATGACGATGACGATGACGATGACGATGACGATGACGATGACGATGACGATGACGATGACGATGACGATGACGATGACGATGACGATGACGATGACGATGACGATGACGATGACGATGACGATGACGATGACGATGACGATGACGATGACGATGACGATGACGATGACGATGACGATGACGATGACGATGACGATGACGATGACGATGACGATGACGATGACGATGACGATGACGATGACGATGACGATGACGATGACGATGACGATGACGATGACGATGACGATGACGATGACGATGACGATGACGATGACGATGACGATGACGATGACGATGACGATGACACGATGACGATGACGATGACGATGACGATGACGATGACGATGACGATGACGATGACGATGACGATGACGATGACGATGACGATGACGATGACGATGACGATGACGATGACGATGACGATGACGATGACGATGACGATGACGATGACGATGACGATGGACGATGACGATGACGATGGACGATGACGATGACGATGACGATGACGATGACGATGACGATGACGATGACGATGACGATGACGATGACGATGACGATGACGATGACGATGACGATGACGATGACGATGACGATGACGATGACGATGACGATGACGATGACGATGACGATGACGATGACGATGACGATGACGATGACACGATGACGATGACGATGACGATGACGATGACGATGACACGATGACGATGACGATGACGATGACGATGACGATGACGATGACGATGACGATGACGATGACGATGACGATGACGATGACGATGACGATGACGATGACGATGACGATGACGATGACGATGACGATGACGATGACGATGACGATGACACGATGACGATGACGATGACGATGACGATGACGATGACGATGACGATGACGATGACGATGACGATGACGATGACGATGACGATGACGATGACGATGACACGATGACGATGACGATGACGATGACGATGACGATGACGATGACGATGACGATGACGATGACGATGACGATGACGATGACGATGACGATGACGATGACGATGACGATGACGATGACGATGACGATGACGATGACGATGACGATGACGATGACGATGACGATGACGATGACGATGACGATGACGATGACGATGACGATGACGATGACGATGACGATGACGATGACGATGACGATGACGATGACGATGACGATGACGATGACGATGACGATGACGATGACGATGACGATGACGATGACGATGACGATGACGATGACGATGACGATGACGATGACGATGACGATGACGATGACGATGACGATGACGATGACGATGACGATGACGATGACGATGACGATGACGATGACGATGACGATGACGATGACGATGACGATGACGATGACGATGACGATGACGATGACGATGACGATGACGATGACGATGACGATGACGATGACGATGACGATGACGATGACGATGACGATGACGATGACGATGACGATGACGATGACGATGACGATGACGATGACGATGACGATGACGATGACGATGACGATGACGATGACGATGACGATGACGATGACGATGACGATGACGATGACGATGACGATGACGATGACGATGACGATGACGATGACGATGACGATGACGATGACGATGACGATGACGATGACGATGACGATGACGATGACGATGACGATGACGATGACGATGACGATGACGATGACGATGACGATGACGATGACGATGACGATGACGATGACGATGACGATGACGATGACGATGACGATGACGATGACGATGACGATGACGATGACGATGACGATGACGATGACGATGACGATGACGATGACGATGACGATGACGATGACGATGACGATGACGATGACGATGACGATGACGATGACGATGACGATGACGATGACGATGACGATGACGATGACGATGACGATGACGATGACGATGACGATGACGATGACGATGACGATGACGATGACGATGACGATGACGATGACGATGACGATGACGATGACGATGACGATGACGATGACGATGACGATGACGATGACGATGACGATGACGATGACGATGACGATGACGATGACGATGACGATGACGATGACGATGACGATGACGATGACGATGACGATGACGATGACGATGACGATGACGATGACGATGACGATGACGATGACGATGACGATGACGATGACGATGACGATGACGATGACGATGACGATGACGATGACGATGACGATGACGATGACGATGACGATGACGATGACGATGACGATGACGATGACGATGACGATGACGATGACGATGACGATGACGATGACGATGACGATGACGATGACGATGACGATGACGATGACGATGACGATGACGATGACGATGACGATGACGATGACGATGACGATGACGATGACGATGACGATGACGATGACGATGACGATGACGATGACGATGACGATGACGATGACGATGACGATGACGATGACGATGACGATGACGATGACGATGACGATGACGATGACGATGACGATGACGATGACGATGACGATGACGATGACGATGACGATGACGATGACGATGACGATGACGATGACGATGACGATGACGATGACGATGACGATGACGATGACGATGACGATGACGATGACGATGACGATGACGATGACGATGACGATGACGATGACGATGACGATGACGATGACGATGACGATGACGATGACGATGACGATGACGATGACGATGACGATGACGATGACGATGACGATGACGATGACGATGACGATGACGATGACGATGACGATGACGATGACGATGACGATGACGATGACGATGACGATGACGATGACGATGACGATGACGATGACGATGACGATGACGATGACGATGACGATGACGATGACGATGACGATGACGATGACGATGACGATGACGATGACGATGACGATGAAGATGACGATGACGATGACGATGACACGATGACGATGACGATGACGATGACGATGACGATGACGATGACGATGACGATGACGATGACGATGACGATGACGATGACGATGACGATGACGATGACGATGACGATGACGATGACGATGACGATGACGATGACGATGACGATGACGATGACGATGACGATGACGATGACGATGACGATGACGATGACGATGACGATGACGATGACGATGACGATGACGATGACGATGACGATGACGATGACGATGACGATGACGATGACGATGACGATGACGATGACGATGACGATGACGATGACGATGACGATGACGATGACGATGACGATGACGATGACGATGACGATGACGATGACGATGACGATGACGATGACGATGACGATGACGATGACGATGACGATGACGATGACGATGACGATGACGATGACGATGACGATGACGATGACGATGACGATGACGATGACGATGACGATGACGATGACGATGACGATGACGATGACGATGACGATGACGATGACGATGACGATGACGATGACGATGACGATGACGATGACGATGACGATGACGATGACGATGACGATGACGATGACGATGACGATGACGATGACGATGACGATGACGATGACGATGACGATGACGATGACGATGACGATGACGATGACGATGACGATGACGATGACGATGACGATGACGATGACGATGACGATGACGATGACGATGACGATGACGATGACGATGACGATGACGATGACGATGACGATGACGATGACGATGACGATGACGATGACGATGACGATGACGATGACGATGACGATGACGATGACGATGACGATGACGATGACGATGACGATGACGATGACGATGACGATGACGATGACGATGACGATGACGATGACGATGACGATGACGATGACGATGACGATGACGATGACGATGACGATGACGATGACGATGACGATGACGATGACGATGACGATGACGATGACGATGACGATGACGATGACGATGACGATGACGATGACGATGACGATGACGATGACGATGACGATGACGATGACGATGACGATGACGATGACGATGACGATGACGATGACGATGACGATGACGATGACGATGACGATGACGATGACGATGACGATGACGATGACGATGACGATGACGATGACGATGACGATGACGATGACGATGACGATGACGATGACGATGACGATGACGATGACGATGACGATGACGATGACGATGACGATGACGATGACGATGACGATGACGATGACGATGACGATGACGATGACGATGACGATGACGATGACGATGACGATGACGATGACGATGACGATGACGATGACGATGACGATGACGATGACGATGACGATGACGATGACGATGACGATGACGATGACGATGACGATGACGATGACGATGACGATGACGATGACGATGACGATGACGATGACGATGACGATGACGATGACGATGACGATGACGATGACGATGACGATGACGATGACGATGACGATGACGATGACGATGACGATGACGATGACGATGACGATGACGATGACGATGACGATGACGATGACGATGACGATGACGATGACGATGACGATGACGATGACGATGACGATGACGATGACGATGACGATGACGATGACGATGACGATGACGATGACGATGACGATGACGATGACGATGACGATGACGATGACGATGACGATGACGATGACGATGACGATGACGATGACGATGACGATGACGATGACGATGACGATGACGATGACGATGACGATGACGATGACGATGACGATGACGATGACGATGACGATGACGATGACGATGACGATGACGATGACGATGACGATGACGATGACGATGACGATGACGATGACGATGACGATGACGATGACGATGACGATGACGATGACGATGACGATGACGATGACGATGACGATGACGATGACGATGACGATGACGATGACGATGACGATGACGATGACGATGACGATGACGATGACGATGACGATGACGATGACGATGACGATGACGATGACGATGACGATGACGATGACGATGACGATGACGATGACGATGACGATGACGATGACGATGACGATGACGATGACGATGACGATGACGATGACGATGACGATGACGATGACGATGACGATGACGATGACGATGACGATGACGATGACGATGACGATGACGATGACGATGACGATGACGATGACGATGACGATGACGATGACGATGACGATGACGATGACGATGACGATGACGATGACGATGACGATGACGATGACGATGACGATGACGATGACGATGACGATGACGATGACGATGACGATGACGATGACGATGACGATGACGATGACGATGACGATGACGATGACGATGACGATGACGATGACGATGACGATGACGATGACGATGACGATGACGATGACGATGACGATGACGATGACGATGACGATGACGATGACGATGACGATGACGATGACGATGACGATGACGATGACGATGACGATGACGATGACGATGACGATGACGATGACGATGACGATGACGATGACGATGACGATGACGATGACGATGACGATGACGATGACGATGACGATGACGATGACGATGACGATGACGATGACGATGACGATGACGATGACGATGACGATGACGATGACGATGACGATGACGATGACGATGACGATGACGATGACGATGACGATGACGATGACGATGACGATGACGATGACGATGACGATGACGATGACGATGACGATGACGATGACGATGACGATGACGATGACGATGACGATGACGATGACGATGACGATGACGATGACGATGACGATGACGATGACGATGACGATGACGATGACGATGACGATGACGATGACGATGACGATGACGATGACGATGACGATGACGATGACGATGACGATGACGATGACGATGACGATGACGATGACGATGACGATGACGATGACGATGACGATGACGATGACGATGACGATGACGATGACGATGACGATGACGATGACGATGACGATGACGATGACGATGACGATGACGATGACGATGACGATGACGATGACGATGACGATGACGATGACGATGACGATGACGATGACGATGACGATGACGATGACGATGACGATGACGATGACGATGACGATGACGATGACGATGACGATGACGATGACGATGACGATGACGATGACGATGACGATGACGATGACGATGACGATGACGATGACGATGACGATGACGATGACGATGACGATGACGATGACGATGACGATGACGATGACGATGACGATGACGATGACGATGACGATGACGATGACGATGACGATGACGATGACGATGACGATGACGATGACGATGACGATGACGATGACGATGACGATGACGATGACGATGACGATGACGATGACGATGACGATGACGATGACGATGACGATGACGATGACGATGACGATGACGATGACGATGACGATGACGATGACGATGACGATGACGATGACGATGACGATGACGATGACGATGACGATGACGATGACGATGACGATGACGATGACGATGACGATGACGATGACGATGACGATGACGATGACGATGACGATGACGATGACGATGACGATGACGATGACGATGACGATGACGATGACGATGACGATGACGATGACGATGACGATGACGATGACGATGACGATGACGATGACGATGACGATGACGATGACGATGACGATGACGATGACGATGACGATGACGATGACGATGACGATGACGATGACGATGACGATGACGAGACGATGACGATGACGATGACGATGACGATGACGATGACGATGACGATGACGATGACGATGACGATGACGATGACGATGACGATGACGATGACGATGACGATGACGATGACGATGACGATGACGATGACGATGACGATGACGATGACGATGACGATGACGATGACGATGACGATGACGATGACGATGACGATGACGATGACGATGACGATGACGATGACGATGACGATGACGATGACGATGACGATGACGATGACGATGACGATGACGATGACGATGACGATGACGATGACGATGACGATGACGATGACGATGACGATGACGATGACGATGACGATGACGATGACGATGACGATGACGATGACGATGACGATGACGATGACGATGACGATGACGATGACGATGACGATGACGATGACGATGACGATGACGATGACGATGACGATGACGATGACGATGACGATGACGATGACGATGACGATGACGATGACGATGACGATGACGATGACGATGACGATGACGATGACGATGACGATGACGATGACGATGACGATGACGATGACGATGACGATGACGATGACGATGACGATGACGATGACGATGACGATGACGATGACGATGACGATGACGATGACGATGACGATGACGATGACGATGACGATGACGATGACGATGACGATGACGATGACGATGACGATGACGATGACGATGACGATGACGATGACGATGACGATGACGATGACGATGACGATGACGATGACGATGACGATGACGATGACGATGACGATGACGATGACGATGACGATGACGATGACGATGACGATGACGATGACGATGACGATGACGATGACGATGACGATGACGATGACGATGACGATGACGATGACGATGACGATGACGATGACGATGACGATGACGATGACGATGACGATGACGATGACGATGACGATGACGATGACGATGACGATGACGATGACGATGACGATGACGATGACGATGACGATGACGATGACGATGACGATGACGATGACGATGACGATGACGATGACGATGACGATGACGATGACGATGACGATGACGATGACGATGACGATGACGATGACGATGACGATGACGATGACGATGACGATGACGATGACGATGACGATGACGATGACGATGACGATGACGATGACGATGACGATGACGATGACGATGACGATGACGATGACGATGACGATGACGATGACGATGACGATGACGATGACGATGACGATGACGATGACGATGACGATGACGATGACGATGACGATGACGATGACGATGACGATGACGATGACGATGACGATGACGATGACGATGACGATGACGATGACGATGACGATGACGATGACGATGACGATGACGATGACGATGACGATGACGATGACGATGACGATGACGATGACGATGACGATGACGATGACGATGACGATGACGATGACGATGACGATGACGATGACGATGACGATGACGATGACGATGACGATGACGATGACGATGACGATGACGATGACGATGACGATGACGATGACGATGACGATGACGATGACGATGACGATGACGATGACGATGACGATGACGATGACGATGACGATGACGATGACGATGACGATGACGATGACGATGACGATGACGATGACGATGACGATGACGATGACGATGACGATGACGATGACGATGACGATGACGATGACGATGACGATGACGATGACGATGACGATGACGATGACGATGACGATGACGATGACGATGACGATGACGATGACGATGACGATGACGATGACGATGACGATGACGATGACGATGACGATGACGATGACGATGACGATGACGATGACGATGACGATGACGATGACGATGACGATGACGATGACGATGACGATGACGATGACGATGACGATGACGATGACGATGACGATGACGATGACGATGACGATGACGATGACGATGACGATGACGATGACGATGACGATGACGATGACGATGACGATGACGATGACGATGACGATGACGATGACGATGACGATGACGATGACGATGACGATGACGATGACGATGACGATGACGATGACGATGACGATGACGATGACGATGACGATGACGATGACGATGACGATGACGATGACGATGACGATGACGATGACGATGACGATGACGATGACGATGACGATGACGATGACGATGACGATGACGATGACGATGACGATGACGATGACGATGACGATGACGATGACGATGACGATGACGATGACGATGACGATGACGATGACGATGACGATGACGATGACGATGACGATGACGATGACGATGACGATGACGATGACGATGACGATGACGATGACGATGACGATGACGATGACGATGACGATGACGATGACGATGACGATGACGATGACGATGACGATGACGATGACGATGACGATGACGATGACGATGACGATGACGATGACGATGACGATGACGATGACGATGACGATGACGATGACGATGACGATGACGATGACGATGACGATGACGATGACGATGACGATGACGATGACGATGACGATGACGATGACGATGACGATGACGATGACGATGACGATGACGATGACGATGACGATGACGATGACGATGACGATGACGATGACGATGACGATGACGATGACGATGACGATGACGATGACGATGACGATGACGATGACGATGACGATGACGATGACGATGACGATGACGATGACGATGACGATGACGATGACGATGACGATGACGATGACGATGACGATGACGATGACGATGACGATGACGATGACGATGACGATGACGATGACGATGACGATGACGATGACGATGACGATGACGATGACGATGACGATGACGATGACGATGACGATGACGATGACGATGACGATGACGATGACGATGACGATGACGATGACGATGACGATGACGATGACGATGACGATGACGATGACGATGACGATGACGATGACGATGACGATGACGATGACGATGACGATGACGATGACGATGACGATGACGATGACGATGACGATGACGATGACGATGACGATGACGATGACGATGACGATGACGATGACGATGACGATGACGATGACGATGACGATGACGATGACGATGACGATGACGATGACGATGACGATGACGATGACGATGACGATGACGATGACGATGACGATGACGATGACGATGACGATGACGATGACGATGACGATGACGATGACGATGACGATGACGATGACGATGACGATGACGATGACGATGACGATGACGATGACGATGACGATGACGATGACGATGACGATGACACGATGACGATGACGATGACGATGACGATGACGATGACGATGACGATGACGATGACGATGACGATGACGATGACGATGACGATGACGATGACGATGACGATGACGATGACGATGACGATGACGATGACGATGACGATGACGATGACGATGACGATGACGATGACGATGACGATGACGATGACGATGACGATGACACGATGACGATGACGATGACGATGACGATGACGATGACGATGACGATGACGATGACGATGACGATGACGATGACGATGACGATGACGATGACACGATGACGATGACGATGACGATGACGATGACGATGACGATGACGATGACGATGACGATGACGATGACGATGACGATGACGATGACGATGACGATGACGATGACGATGACGATGACGATGACGATGACGATGACGATGACGATGACGATGACGATGACGATGACGATGACGATGACGATGACGATGACGATGACGATGACGATGACGATGACGATGACGATGACGATGACGATGACGATGACGATGACGATGACGATGACGATGACGATGACGATGACGATGACGATGACGATGACGATGACGATGACGATGACGATGACGATGACGATGACGATGACGATGACGATGACGATGACGATGACGATGACGATGACGATGACGATGACGATGACGATGACACGATGACGATGACGATGACGATGACACGATGACGATGACGATGAGTATGACGATGACGATGACGATGACACGATGACGATGACGATGACGATGACGATGACGATGACGATGAAGATGACGATGACGATGACGATGACGATGACGATGACGATGACGATGACGATGACGATGACGATGACGATGACGATGACGATGACGATGACGATGACGATGACGATGACGATGACGATGACGATGACGATGACGATGACGATGACGATGACGATGACACGATGACGATGACGATGACGATGACGATGACGATGACGATGACGATGACGATGACGATGACACGATGACGATGACGATGACGATGACGATGACGATGACGATGACGATGACGATGACGATGACGATGACGATGACGATGACGATGACGATGACGATGACGATGACGATGACGATGACGATGACGATGACGATGACGATGACGATGACGATGACGATGACGATGACGATGACGATGACGATGACGATGACGATGACGATGACGATGACGATGACGATGACGATGACGATGACGATGACGATGACGATGACGATGACGATGACACGATGACGATGACGATGACGATGACGATGACGATGACGATGACGATGACGATGACAATGACGATGACGATGACACGATGACACGATGACGATGACGATGACGATGACGATGACGATGACGATGACGATGACGATGACGATGACGATGACGATGACGATGACGATGACGATGACACGATGACACGATGACGATGACGATGACGATGACGATGACGATGACGATGACGATGACGATGACGATGACGATGACGATGACGATGACGATGACGATGACGATGACGATGACGATGACGATGACGATGACGATGACGATGACGATGACGATGACGATGACGATGACGATGACGATGACGATGACGATGACGATGACGATGACGATGACGATGACGATGACGATGACGATGACGATGACGATGACGATGACGATGACGATGACGATGACGATGACGATGACGATGACGATGACGATGACGATGACGATGACGATGACGATGACGATGACGATGACGATGACGATGACGATGACGATGACGATGACGATGACGATGACGATGACGATGACGATGACGATGACGATGACGATGACGATGACGATGACGATGACGATGACGATGACGATGACGATGACGATGACGATGACGATGACGATGACGATGACGATGACGATGACGATGACGATGACGATGACGATGACGATGACGATGACGATGACGATGACGATGACGATGACGATGACGATGACGATGACGATGACGATGACGATGACGATGACGATGACGATGACGATGACGATGACGATGACGATGACGATGACGATGACGATGACGATGACGATGACGATGACGATGACGATGACGATGACGATGACGATGACGATGACGATGACGATGACGATGACGATGACGATGACGATGACGATGACGATGACGATGACGATGACGATGACGATGACGATGACGATGACGATGACGATGACGATGACGATGACGATGACGATGACGATGACGATGACGATGACGATGACGATGACGATGACGATGACGATGACGATGACGATGACGATGACGATGACGATGACGATGACGATGACGATGACGATGACGATGACGATGACGATGACGATGACGATGACGATGACGATGACGATGACGATGACGATGACGATGACGATGACGATGACGATGACGATGACGATGACGATGACGATGACGATGACGATGACGATGACGATGACGATGACGATGACGATGACGATGACGATGACGATGACGATGACGATGACGATGACGATGACGATGACGATGACGATGACGATGACGATGACGATGACGATGACGATGACGATGACGATGACGAGGACAGAATAACGATGACGATGACGATGACGATGACGATGACGATGACGATGACGATGACGATGACGATGACGATGACGATGACGATGACGATGACGATGACGATGACGATGACGATGACGATGACGATGACGATGACGATGACGATGACGATGACGATGACGATGACGATGACGATGACGATGACGATGACGATGACGATGACGATGACGATGACGATGACGATGACGATGACGATGACGATGACGATGACGATGACGATGACGATGACGATGACGATGACGATGACGATGACGATGACGATGACGATGACGATGACGATGACGATGACGATGACGATGACGATGACGATGACGATGACGATGACGATGACGATGACGATGACGATGACGATGACGATGACGATGACGATGACGATGACGATGACGATGACGATGACGATGACGATGACGATGACGATGACGATGACGATGACGATGACGATGACGATGACGATGACGATGACGATGACGATGACGATGACGATGACGATGACGATGACGATGACGATGACGATGACGATGACGATGACGATGACGATGACGATGACGATGACGATGACGATGACGATGACGATGACGATGACGATGACGATGACGATGACGATGACGATGACGATGACGATGACGATGACGATGACGATGACGATGACGATGACGATGACGATGACGATGACGATGACGATGACGATGACGATGACGATGACGATGACGATGACGATGACGATGACGATGACGATGACGATGACGATGACGATGACGATGACGATGACGATGACGATGACGATGACGATGACGATGACGATGACGATGACGATGACGATGACGATGACGATGACGATGACGATGACGATGACGATGACGATGACGATGACGATGACGATGACGATGACGATGACGATGACGATGACGATGACGATGACGATGACGATGACGATGACGATGACGATGACGATGACGATGACGATGACGATGACGATGACGATGACGATGACGATGACGATGACGATGACGATGACGATGACGATGACGATGACGATGACGATGACGATGACGATGACGATGACGATGACGATGACGATGACGATGACGATGACGATGACGATGACGATGACGATGACGATGACGATGACGATGACGATGACGATGACGATGACGATGACGATGACGATGACGATGACGATGACGATGACGATGACGATGACGATGACGATGACGATGACGATGACGATGACGATGACGATGACGATGACGATGACGATGACGATGACGATGACGATGACGATGACGATGACGATGACGATGACGATGACGATGACGATGACGATGACGATGACGATGACGATGACGATGACGATGACGATGACGATGACGATGACGATGACGATGACGATGACGATGACGATGACGATGACGATGACGATGACGATGACGATGACGATGACGATGACGATGACGATGACGATGACGATGACGATGACGATGACGATGACGATGACGATGACGATGACGATGACGATGACGATGACGATGCGTGACGATGACGATGACGATGACGATGACGATGACGATGACGATGACGATGACGATGACGATGACGATGACGATGACGATGACGATGACGATGACGATGACGATGACGATGACGATGACGATGACGATGACGATGACGATGACGATGACGATGACGATGACGATGACGATGACGATGACGATGACGATGACGATGACGATGACGATGACGATGACGATGACGATGACGATGACGATGACGATGACGATGACGATGACGATGACGATGACGATGACGATGACGATGACGATGACGATGACGATGACGATGACGATGACGATGACGATGACGATGACGATGACGATGACGATGACGATGACGATGACGATGACGATGACGATGACGATGACGATGACGATGACGATGACGATGACGATGACGATGACGATGACGATGACGATGACGATGACGATGACGATGACGATGACGATGACGATGACGATGACGATGACGATGACGATGACGATGACGATGACGATGACGATGACGATGACGATGACGATGACGATGACGATGACGATGACGATGACGATGACGATGACGATGACGATGACGATGACGATGACGATGACGATGACGATGACGATGACGATGACGATGACGATGACGATGACGATGACGATGACGATGACGATGACGATGACGATGACGATGACGATGACGATGACGATGACGATGACGATGACGATGACGATGACGATGACGATGACGATGACGATGACGATGACGATGACGATGACGATGACGATGACGATGACGATGACGATGACGATGACGATGACGATGACGATGACGATGACGATGACGATGACGATGACGATGACGATGACGATGACGATGACGATGACGATGACGATGACGATGACGATGACGATGACGATGACGATGACGATGACGATGACGATGACGATGACGATGACGATGACGATGACGATGACGATGACGATGACGATGACGATGACGATGACGATGACGATGACGATGACGATGACGATGACGATGACGATGACGATGACGATGACGATGACGATGACGATGACGATGACGATGACGATGACGATGACGATGACGATGACGATGACGATGACGATGACGATGACGATGACGATGACGATGACGATGACGATGACGATGACGATGACGATGACGATGACGATGACGATGACGATGACGATGACGATGACGATGACGATGACGATGACGATGACGATGACGATGACGATGACGATGACGATGACGATGACGATGACGATGACGATGACGATGACGATGACGATGACGATGACGATGACGATGACGATGACGATGACGATGACGATGACGATGACGATGACGATGACGATGACGATGACGATGACGATGACGATGACGATGACGATGACGATGACGATGACGATGACGATGACGATGACGATGACGATGACGATGACGATGACGATGACGATGACGATGACGATGACGATGACGATGACGATGACGATGACGATGACGATGACGATGACGATGACGATGACGATGACGATGACGATGACGATGACGATGACGATGACGATGACGATGACGATGACGATGACGATGACGATGACGATGACGATGACGATGACGATGACGATGACGATGACGATGACGATGACGATGACGATGACGATGACGATGACGATGACGATGACGATGACGATGACGATGACGATGACGATGACGATGACGATGACGATGACGATGACGATGACGATGACGATGACGATGACGATGACGATGACGATGACGATGACGATGACGATGACGATGACGATGACGATGACGATGACGATGACGATGACGATGACGATGACGATGACGATGACGATGACGATGACGATGACGATGACGATGACGATGACGATGACGATGACGATGACGATGACGATGACGATGACGATGACGATGACGATGACGATGACGATGACGATGACGATGACGATGACGATGACGATGACGATGACGATGACGATGACGATGACGATGACGATGACGATGACGATGACGATGACGATGACGATGACGATGACGATGACGATGACGATGACGATGACGATGACGATGACGATGACGATGACGATGACGATGACGATGACGATGACGATGACGATGACGATGACGATGACGATGACGATGACGATGACGATGACGATGACGATGACGATGACGATGACGATGACGATGACGATGACGATGACGATGACGATGACGATGACGATGACGATGACGATGACGATGACGATGACGATGACGATGACGATGACGATGACGATGACGATGACGATGACGATGACGATGACGATGACGATGACGATGACGATGACGATGACGATGACGATGACGATGACGATGACGATGACGATGACGATGACGATGACGATGACGATGACGATGACGATGACGATGACGATGACGATGACGATGACGATGACGATGACGATGACGATGACGATGACGATGACGATGACGATGACGATGACGATGACGATGACGATGACGATGACGATGACGATGACGATGACGATGACGATGACGATGACGATGACGATGACGATGACGATGACGATGACGATGACGATGACGATGACGATGACGATGACGATGACGATGACGATGACGATGACGATGACGATGACGATGACGATGACGATGACGATGACGATGACGATGACGATGACGATGACGATGACGATGACGATGACGATGACGATGACGATGACGATGACGATGACGATGACGATGACGATGACGATGACGATGACGATGACGATGACGATGACGATGACGATGACGATGACGATGACGATGACGATGACGATGACGATGACGATGACGATGACGATGACGATGACGATGACGATGACGATGACGATGACGATGACGATGACGATGACGATGACGATGACGATGACGATGACGATGACGATGACGATGACGATGACGATGACGATGACGATGACGATGACGATGACGATGACGATGACGATGACGATGACGATGACGATGACGATGACGATGACGATGACGATGACGATGACGATGACGATGACGATGACGATGACGATGACGATGACGATGACGATGACGATGACGATGACGATGACGATGACGATGACGATGACGATGACGATGACGATGACGATGACGATGACGATGACGATGACGATGACGATGACGATGACGATGACGATGACGATGACGATGACGATGACGATGACGATGACGATGACGATGACGATGACGATGACGATGACGATGACGATGACGATGACGATGACGATGACGATGACGATGACGATGACGATGACGATGACGATGACGATGACGATGACGATGACGATGACGATGACGATGACGATGACGATGACGATGACGATGACGATGACGATGACGATGACGATGACGATGACGATGACGATGACGATGACGATGACGATGACGATGACGATGACGATGACGATGACGATGACGATGACGATGACGATGACGATGACGATGACGATGACGATGACGATGACGATGACGATGACGATGACGATGACGATGACGATGACGATGACGATGACGATGACGATGACGATGACGATGACGATGACGATGACGATGACGATGACGATGACGATGACGATGACGATGACGATGACGATGACGATGACGATGACGATGACGATGACGATGACGATGACGATGACGATGACGATGACGATGACGATGACGATGACGATGACGATGACGATGACGATGACGATGACGATGACGATGACGATGACGATGACGATGACGATGACGATGACGATGACGATGACGATGACGATGACGATGACGATGACGATGACGATGACGATGACGATGACGATGACGATGACGATGACGATGACGATGACGATGACGATGACGATGACGATGACGATGACGATGACGATGACGATGACGATGACGATGACGATGACGATGACGATGACGATGACGATGACGATGACGATGACGATGACGATGACGATGACGATGACGATGACGATGACGATGACGATGACGATGACGATGACGATGACGATGACGATGACGATGACGATGACGATGACGATGACGATGACGATGACGATGACGATGACGATGACGATGACGATGACGATGACGATGACGATGACGATGACGATGACGATGACGATGACGATGACGATGACGATGACGATGACGATGACGATGACGATGACGATGACGATGACGATGACGATGACGATGACGATGACGATGACGATGACGATGACGATGACGATGACGATGACGATGACGATGACGATGACGATGACGATGACGATGACGATGACGATGACGATGACGATGACGATGACGATGACGATGACGATGACGATGACGATGACGATGACGATGACGATGACGATGACGATGACGATGACGATGACGATGACGATGACGATGACGATGACGATGACGATGACGATGACGATGACGATGACGATGACGATGACGATGACGATGACGATGACGATGACGATGACGATGACGATGACGATGACGATGACGATGACGATGACGATGACGATGACGATGACGATGACGATGACGATGACGATGACGATGACGATGACGATGACGATGACGATGACGATGACGATGACGATGACGATGACGATGACGATGACGATGACGATGACGATGACGATGACGATGACGATGACGATGACGATGACGATGACGATGACGATGACGATGACGATGACGATGACGATGACGATGACGATGACGATGACGATGACGATGACGATGACGATGACGATGACGATGACGATGACGATGACGATGACGATGACGATGACGATGACGATGACGATGACGATGACGATGACGATGACGATGACGATGACGATGACGATGACGATGACGATGACGATGACGATGACGATGACGATGACGATGACGATGACGATGACGATGACGATGACGATGACGATGACGATGACGATGACGATGACGATGACGATGACGATGACGATGACGATGACGATGACGATGACGATGACGATGACGATGACGATGACGATGACGATGACGATGACGATGACGATGACGATGACGATGACGATGACGATGACGATGACGATGACGATGACGATGACGATGACGATGACGATGACGATGACGATGACGATGACGATGACGATGACGATGACGATGACGATGACGATGACGATGACGATGACGATGACGATGACGATGACGATGACGATGACGATGACGATGACGATGACGATGACGATGACGATGACGATGACGATGACGATGACGATGACGATGACGATGACGATGACGATGACGATGACGATGACGATGACGATGACGATGACGATGACGATGACGATGACGATGACGATGACGATGACGATGACGATGACGATGACGATGACGATGACGATGACGATGACGATGACGATGACGATGACGATGACGATGACGATGACGATGACGATGACGATGACGATGACGATGACGATGACGATGACGATGACGATGACGATGACGATGACGATGACGATGACGATGACGATGACGATGACGATGACGATGACGATGACGATGACGATGACGATGACGATGACGATGACGATGACGATGACGATGACGATGACGATGACGATGACGATGACGATGACGATGACGATGACGATGACGATGACGATGACGATGACGATGACGATGACGATGACGATGACGATGACGATGACGATGACGATGACGATGACGATGACGATGACGATGACGATGACGATGACGATGACGATGACGATGACGATGACGATGACGATGACGATGACGATGACGATGACGATGACGATGACGATGACGATGACGATGACGATGACGATGACGATGACGATGACGATGACGATGACGATGACGATGACGATGACGATGACGATGACGATGACGATGACGATGACGATGACGATGACGATGACGATGACGATGACGATGACGATGACGATGACGATGACGATGACGATGACGATGACGATGACGATGACGATGACGATGACGATGACGATGACGATGACGATGACGATGACGATGACGATGACGATGACGATGACGATGACGATGACGATGACGATGACGATGACGATGACGATGACGATGACGATGACGATGACGATGACGATGACGATGACGATGACGATGACGATGACGATGACGATGACGATGACGATGACGATGACGATGACGATGACGATGACGATGACGATGACGATGACGATGACGATGACGATGACGATGACGATGACGATGACGATGACGATGACGATGACGATGACGATGACGATGACGATGACGATGACGATGACGATGACGATGACGATGACGATGACGATGACGATGACGATGACGATGACGATGACGATGACGATGACGATGACGATGACGATGACGATGACGATGACGATGACGATGACGATGACGATGACGATGACGATGACGATGACGATGACGATGACGATGACGATGACGATGACGATGACGATGACGATGACGATGACGATGACGATGACGATGACGATGACGATGACGATGACGATGACGATGACGATGACGATGACGATGACGATGACGATGACGATGACGATGACGATGACGATGACGATGACGATGACGATGACGATGACGATGACGATGACGATGACGATGACGATGACGATGACGATGACGATGACGATGACGATGACGATGACGATGACGATGACGATGACGATGACGATGACGATGACGATGACGATGACGATGACGATGACGATGACGATGACGATGACGATGACGATGACGATGACGATGACGATGACGATGACGATGACGATGACGATGACGATGACGATGACGATGACGATGACGATGACGATGACGATGACGATGACGATGACGATGACGATGACGATGACGATGACGATGACGATGACGATGACGATGACGATGACGATGACGATGACGATGACGATGACGATGACGATGACGATGACGATGACGATGACGATGACGATGACGATGACGATGACGATGACGATGACGATGACGATGACGATGACGATGACGATGACGATGACGATGACGATGACGATGACGATGACGATGACGATGACGATGACGATGACGATGACGATGACGATGACGATGACGATGACGATGACGATGACGATGACGATGACGATGACGATGACGATGACGATGACGATGACGATGACGATGACGATGACGATGACGATGACGATGACGATGACGATGACGATGACGATGACGATGACGATGACGATGACGATGACGATGACGATGACGATGACGATGACGATGACGATGACGATGACGATGACGATGACGATGACGATGACGATGACGATGACGATGACGATGACGATGACGATGACGATGACGATGACGATGACGATGACGATGACGATGACGATGACGATGACGATGACGATGACGATGACGATGACGATGACGATGACGATGACGATGACGATGACGATGACGATGACGATGACGATGACGATGACGATGACGATGACGATGACGATGACGATGACGATGACGATGACGATGACGATGACGATGACGATGACGATGACGATGACGATGACGATGACGATGACGATGACGATGACGATGACGATGACGATGACGATGACGATGACGATGACGATGACGATGACGATGACGATGACGATGACGATGACGATGACGATGACGATGACGATGACGATGACGATGACGATGACGATGACGATGACGATGACGATGACGATGACGATGACGATGACGATGACGATGACGATGACGATGACGATGACGATGACGATGACGATGACGATGACGATGACGATGACGATGACGATGACGATGACGATGACGATGACGATGACGATGACGATGACGATGACGATGACGATGACGATGACGATGACGATGACGATGACGATGACGATGACGATGACGATGACGATGACGATGACGATGACGATGACGATGACGATGACGATGACGATGACGATGACGATGACGATGACGATGACGATGACGATGACGATGACGATGACGATGACGATGACGATGACGATGACGATGACGATGACGATGACGATGACGATGACGATGACGATGACGATGACGATGACGATGACGATGACGATGACGATGACGATGACGATGACGATGACGATGACGATGACGATGACGATGACGATGACGATGACGATGACGATGACGATGACGATGACGATGACGATGACGATGACGATGACGATGACGATGACGATGACGATGACGATGACGATGACGATGACGATGACGATGACGATGACGATGACGATGACGATGACGATGACGATGACGATGACGATGACGATGACGATGACGATGACGATGACGATGACGATGACGATGACGATGACGATGACGATGACGATGACGATGACGATGACGATGACGATGACGATGACGATGACGATGACGATGACGATGACGATGACGATGACGATGACGATGACGATGACGATGACGATGACGATGACGATGACGATGACGATGACGATGACGATGACGATGACGATGACGATGACGATGACGATGACGATGACGATGACGATGACGATGACGATGACGATGACGATGACGATGACGATGACGATGACGATGACGATGACGATGACGATGACGATGACGATGACGATGACGATGACGATGACGATGACGATGACGATGACGATGACGATGACGATGACGATGACGATGACGATGACGATGACGATGACGATGACGATGACGATGACGATGACGATGACGATGACGATGACGATGACGATGACGATGACGATGACGATGACGATGACGATGACGATGACGATGACGATGACGATGACGATGACGATGACGATGACGATGACGATGACGATGACGATGACGATGACGATGACGATGACGATGACGATGACGATGACGATGACGATGACGATGACGATGACGATGACGATGACGATGACGATGACGATGACGATGACGATGACGATGACGATGACGATGACGATGACGATGACGATGACGATGACGATGACGATGACGATGACGATGACGATGACGATGACGATGACGATGACGATGACGATGACGATGACGATGACGATGACGATGACGATGACGATGACGATGACGATGACGATGACGATGACGATGACGATGACGATGACGATGACGATGACGATGACGATGACGATGACGATGACGATGACGATGACGATGACGATGACGATGACGATGACGATGACGATGACGATGACGATGACGATGACGATGACGATGACGATGACGATGACGATGACGATGACGATGACGATGACGATGACGATGACGATGACGATGACGATGACGATGACGATGACGATGACGATGACGATGACGATGACGATGACGATGACGATGACGATGACGATGACGATGACGATGACGATGACGATGACGATGACGATGACGATGACGATGACGATGACGATGACGATGACGATGACGATGACGATGACGATGACGATGACGATGACGATGACGATGACGATGACGATGACGATGACGATGACGATGACGATGACGATGACGATGACGATGACGATGACGATGACGATGACGATGACGATGACGATGACGATGACGATGACGATGACGATGACGATGACGATGACGATGACGATGACGATGACGATGACGATGACGATGACGATGACGATGACGATGACGATGACGATGACGATGACGATGACGATGACGATGACGATGACGATGACGATGACGATGACGATGACGATGACGATGACGATGACGATGACGATGACGATGACGATGACGATGACGATGACGATGACGATGACGATGACGATGACGATGACGATGACGATGACGATGACGATGACGATGACGATGACGATGACGATGACGATGACGATGACGATGACGATGACGATGACGATGACGATGACGATGACGATGACGATGACGATGACGATGACGATGACGATGACGATGACGATGACGATGACGATGACGATGACGATGACGATGACGATGACGATGACGATGACGATGACGATGACGATGACGATGACGATGACGATGACGATGACGATGACGATGACGATGACGATGACGATGACGATGACGATGACGATGACGATGACGATGACGATGACGATGACGATGACGATGACGATGACGATGACGATGACGATGACGATGACGATGACGATGACGATGACGATGACGATGACGATGACGATGACGATGACGATGACGATGACGATGACGATGACGATGACGATGACGATGACGATGACGATGACGATGACGATGACGATGACGATGACGATGACGATGACGATGACGATGACGATGACGATGACGATGACGATGACGATGACGATGACGATGACGATGACGATGACGATGACGATGACGATGACGATGACGATGACGATGACGATGACGATGACGATGACGATGACGATGACGATGACGATGACGATGACGATGACGATGACGATGACGATGACGATGACGATGACGATGACGATGACGATGACGATGACGATGACGATGACGATGACGATGACGATGACGATGACGATGACGATGACGATGACGATGACGATGACGATGACGATGACGATGACGATGACGATGACGATGACGATGACGATGACGATGACGATGACGATGACGATGACGATGACGATGACGATGACGATGACGATGACGATGACGATGACGATGACGATGACGATGACGATGACGATGACGATGACGATGACGATGACGATGACGATGACGATGACGATGACGATGACGATGACGATGACGATGACGATGACGATGACGATGACGATGACGATGACGATGACGATGACGATGACGATGACGATGACGATGACGATGACGATGACGATGACGATGACGATGACGATGACGATGACGATGACGATGACGATGACGATGACGATGACGATGACGATGACGATGACGATGACGATGACGATGACGATGACGATGACGATGACGATGACGATGACGATGACGATGACGATGACGATGACGATGACGATGACGATGACGATGACGATGACGATGACGATGACGATGACGATGACGATGACGATGACGATGACGATGACGATGACGATGACGATGACGATGACGATGACGATGACGATGACGATGACGATGACGATGACGATGACGATGACGATGACGATGACGATGACGATGACGATGACGATGACGATGACGATGACGATGACGATGACGATGACGATGACGATGACGATGACGATGACGATGACGATGACGATGACGATGACGATGACGATGACGATGACGATGACGATGACGATGACGATGACGATGACGATGACGATGACGATGACGATGACGATGACGATGACGATGACGATGACGATGACGATGACGATGACGATGACGATGACGATGACGATGACGATGACGATGACGATGACGATGACGATGACGATGACGATGACGATGACGATGACGATGACGATGACGATGACGATGACGATGACGATGACGATGACGATGACGATGACGATGACGATGACGATGACGATGACGATGACGATGACGATGACGATGACGATGACGATGACGATGACGATGACGATGACGATGACGATGACGATGACGATGACGATGACGATGACGATGACGATGACGATGACGATGACGATGACGATGACGATGACGATGACGATGACGATGACGATGACGATGACGATGACGATGACGATGACGATGACGATGACGATGACGATGACGATGACGATGACGATGACGATGACGATGACGATGACGATGACGATGACGATGACGATGACGATGACGATGACGATGACGATGACGATGACGATGACGATGACGATGACGATGACGATGACGATGACGATGACGATGACGATGACGATGACGATGACGATGACGATGACGATGACGATGACGATGACGATGACGATGACGATGACGATGACGATGACGATGACGATGACGATGACGATGACGATGACGATGACGATGACGATGACGATGACGATGACGATGACGATGACGATGACGATGACGATGACGATGACGATGACGATGACGATGACGATGACGATGACGATGACGATGACGATGACGATGACGATGACGATGACGATGACGATGACGATGACGATGACGATGACGATGACGATGACGATGACGATGACGATGACGATGACGATGACGATGACGATGACGATGACGATGACGATGACGATGACGATGACGATGACGATGACGATGACGATGACGATGACGATGACGATGACGATGACGATGACGATGACGATGACGATGACGATGACGATGACGATGACGATGACGATGACGATGACGATGACGATGACGATGACGATGACGATGACGATGACGATGACGATGACGATGACGATGACGATGACGATGACGATGACGATGACGATGACGATGACGATGACGATGACGATGACGATGACGATGACGATGACGATGACGATGACGATGACGATGACGATGACGATGACGATGACGATGACGATGACGATGACGATGACGATGACGATGACGATGACGATGACGATGACGATGACGATGACGATGACGATGACGATGACGATGACGATGACGATGACGATGACGATGACGATGACGATGACGATGACGATGACGATGACGATGACGATGACGATGACGATGACGATGACGATGACGATGACGATGACGATGACGATGACGATGACGATGACGATGACGATGACGATGACGATGACGATGACGATGACGATGACGATGACGATGACGATGACGATGACGATGACGATGACGATGACGATGACGATGACGATGACGATGACGATGACGATGACGATGACGATGACGATGACGATGACGATGACGATGACGATGACGATGACGATGACGATGACGATGACGATGACGATGACGATGACGATGACGATGACGATGACGATGACGATGACGATGACGATGACGATGACGATGACGATGACGATGACGATGACGATGACGATGACGATGACGATGACGATGACGATGACGATGACGATGACGATGACGATGACGATGACGATGACGATGACGATGACGATGACGATGACGATGACGATGACGATGACGATGACGATGACGATGACGATGACGATGACGATGACGATGACGATGACGATGACGATGACGATGACGATGACGATGACGATGACGATGACGATGACGATGACGATGACGATGACGATGACGATGACGATGACGATGACGATGACGATGACGATGACGATGACGATGACGATGACGATGACGATGACGATGACGATGACGATGACGATGACGATGACGATGACGATGACGATGACGATGACGATGACGATGACGATGACGATGACGATGACGATGACGATGACGATGACGATGACGATGACGATGACGATGACGATGACGATGACGATGACGATGACGATGACGATGACGATGACGATGACGATGACGATGACGATGACGATGACGATGACGATGACGATGACGATGACGATGACGATGACGATGACGATGACGATGACGATGACGATGACGATGACGATGACGATGACGATGACGATGACGATGACGATGACGATGACGATGACGATGACGATGACGATGACGATGACGATGACGATGACGATGACGATGACGATGACGATGACGATGACGATGACGATGACGATGACGATGACGATGACGATGACGATGACGATGACGATGACGATGACGATGACGATGACGATGACGATGACGATGACGATGACGATGACGATGACGATGACGATGACGATGACGATGACGATGACGATGACGATGACGATGACGATGACGATGACGATGACGATGACGATGACGATGACGATGACGATGACGATGACGATGACGATGACGATGACGATGACGATGACGATGACGATGACGATGACGATGACGATGACGATGACGATGACGATGACGATGACGATGACGATGACGATGACGATGACGATGACGATGACGATGACGATGACGATGACGATGACGATGACGATGACGATGACGATGACGATGACGATGACGATGACGATGACGATGACGATGACGATGACGATGACGATGACGATGACGATGACGATGACGATGACGATGACGATGACGATGACGATGACGATGACGATGACGATGACGATGACGATGACGATGACGATGACGATGACGATGACGATGACGATGACGATGACGATGACGATGACGATGACGATGACGATGACGATGACGATGACGATGACGATGACGATGACGATGACGATGACGATGACGATGACGATGACGATGACGATGACGATGACGATGACGATGACGATGACGATGACGATGACGATGACGATGACGATGACGATGACGATGACGATGACGATGACGATGACGATGACGATGACGATGACGATGACGATGACGATGACGATGACGATGACGATGACGATGACGATGACGATGACGATGACGATGACGATGACGATGACGATGACGATGACGATGACGATGACGATGACGATGACGATGACGATGACGATGACGATGACGATGACGATGACGATGACGATGACGATGACGATGACGATGACGATGACGATGACGATGACGATGACGATGACGATGACGATGACGATGACGATGACGATGACGATGACGATGACGATGACGATGACGATGACGATGACGATGACGATGACGATGACGATGACGATGACGATGACGATGACGATGACGATGACGATGACGATGACGATGACGATGACGATGACGATGACGATGACGATGACGATGACGATGACGATGACGATGACGATGACGATGACGATGACGATGACGATGACGATGACGATGACGATGACGATGACGATGACGATGACGATGACGATGACGATGACGATGACGATGACGATGACGATGACGATGACGATGACGATGACGATGACGATGACGATGACGATGACGATGACGATGACGATGACGATGACGATGACGATGACGATGACGATGACGATGACGATGACGATGACGATGACGATGACGATGACGATGACGATGACGATGACGATGACGATGACGATGACGATGACGATGACGATGACGATGACGATGACGATGACGATGACGATGACGATGACGATGACGATGACGATGACGATGACGATGACGATGACGATGACGATGACGATGACGATGACGATGACGATGACGATGACGATGACGATGACGATGACGATGACGATGACGATGACGATGACGATGACGATGACGATGACGATGACGATGACGATGACGATGACGATGACGATGACGATGACGATGACGATGACGATGACGATGACGATGACGATGACGATGACGATGACGATGACGATGACGATGACGATGACGATGACGATGACGATGACGATGACGATGACGATGACGATGACGATGACGATGACGATGACGATGACGATGACGATGACGATGACGATGACGATGACGATGACGATGACGATGACGATGACGATGACGATGACGATGACGATGACGATGACGATGACGATGACGATGACGATGACGATGACGATGACGATGACGATGACGATGACGATGACGATGACGATGACGATGACGATGACGATGACGATGACGATGACGATGACGATGACGATGACGATGACGATGACGATGACGATGACGATGACGATGACGATGACGATGACGATGACGATGACGATGACGATGACGATGACGATGACGATGACGATGACGATGACGATGACGATGACGATGACGATGACGATGACGATGACGATGACGATGACGATGACGATGACGATGACGATGACGATGACGATGACGATGACGATGACGATGACGATGACGATGACGATGACGATGACGATGACGATGACGATGACGATGACGATGACGATGACGATGACGATGACGATGACGATGACGATGACGATGACGATGACGATGACGATGACGATGACGATGACGATGACGATGACGATGACGATGACGATGACGATGACGATGACGATGACGATGACGATGACGATGACGATGACGATGACGATGACGATGACGATGACGATGACGATGACGATGACGATGACGATGACGATGACGATGACGATGACGATGACGATGACGATGACGATGACGATGACGATGACGATGACGATGACGATGACGATGACGATGACGATGACGATGACGATGACGATGACGATGACGATGACGATGACGATGACGATGACGATGACGATGACGATGACGATGACGATGACGATGACGATGACGATGACGATGACGATGACGATGACGATGACGATGACGATGACGATGACGATGACGATGACGATGACGATGACGATGACGATGACGATGACGATGACGATGACGATGACGATGACGATGACGATGACGATGACGATGACGATGACGATGACGATGACGATGACGATGACGATGACGATGACGATGACGATGACGATGACGATGACGATGACGATGACGATGACGATGACGATGACGATGACGATGACGATGACGATGACGATGACGATGACGATGACGATGACGATGACGATGACGATGACGATGACGATGACGATGACGATGACGATGACGATGACGATGACGATGACGATGACGATGACGATGACGATGACGATGACGATGACGATGACGATGACGATGACGATGACGATGACGATGACGATGACGATGACGATGACGATGACGATGACGATGACGATGACGATGACGATGACGATGACGATGACGATGACGATGACGATGACGATGACGATGACGATGACGATGACGATGACGATGACGATGACGATGACGATGACGATGACGATGACGATGACGATGACGATGACGATGACGATGACGATGACGATGACGATGACGATGACGATGACGATGACGATGACGATGACGATGACGATGACGATGACGATGACGATGACGATGACGATGACGATGACGATGACGATGACGATGACGATGACGATGACGATGACGATGACGATGACGATGACGATGACGATGACGATGACGATGACGATGACGATGACGATGACGATGACGATGACGATGACGATGACGATGACGATGACGATGACGATGACGATGACGATGACGATGACGATGACGATGACGATGACGATGACGATGACGATGACGATGACGATGACGATGACGATGACGATGACGATGACGATGACGATGACGATGACGATGACGATGACGATGACGATGACGATGACGATGACGATGACGATGACGATGACGATGACGATGACGATGACGATGACGATGACGATGACGATGACGATGACGATGACGATGACGATGACGATGACGATGACGATGACGATGACGATGACGATGACGATGACGATGACGATGACGATGACGATGACGATGACGATGACGATGACGATGACGATGACGATGACGATGACGATGACGATGACGATGACGATGACGATGACGATGACGATGACGATGACGATGACGATGACGATGACGATGACGATGACGATGACGATGACGATGACGATGACGATGACGATGACGATGACGATGACGATGACGATGACGATGACGATGACGATGACGATGACGATGACGATGACGATGACGATGACGATGACGATGACGATGACGATGACGATGACGATGACGATGACGATGACGATGACGATGACGATGACGATGACGATGACGATGACGATGACGATGACGATGACGATGACGATGACGATGACGATGACGATGACGATGACGATGACGATGACGATGACGATGACGATGACGATGACGATGACGATGACGATGACGATGACGATGACGATGACGATGACGATGACGATGACGATGACGATGACGATGACGATGACGATGACGATGACGATGACGATGACGATGACGATGACGATGACGATGACGATGACGATGACGATGACGATGACGATGACGATGACGATGACGATGACGATGACGATGACGATGACGATGACGATGACGATGACGATGACGATGACGATGACGATGACGATGACGATGACGATGACGATGACGATGACGATGACGATGACGATGACGATGACGATGACGATGACGATGACGATGACGATGACGATGACGATGACGATGACGATGACGATGACGATGACGATGACGATGACGATGACGATGACGATGACGATGACGATGACGATGACGATGACGATGACGATGACGATGACGATGACGATGACGATGACGATGACGATGACGATGACGATGACGATGACGATGACGATGACGATGACGATGACGATGACGATGACGATGACGATGACGATGACGATGACGATGACGATGACGATGACGATGACGATGACGATGACGATGACGATGACGATGACGATGACGATGACGATGACGATGACGATGACGATGACGATGACGATGACGATGACGATGACGATGACGATGACGATGACGATGACGATGACGATGACGATGACGATGACGATGACGATGACGATGACGATGACGATGACGATGACGATGACGATGACGATGACGATGACGATGACGATGACGATGACGATGACGATGACGATGACGATGACGATGACGATGACGATGACGATGACGATGACGATGACGATGACGATGACGATGACGATGACGATGACGATGACGATGACGATGACGATGACGATGACGATGACGATGACGATGACGATGACGATGACGATGACGATGACGATGACGATGACGATGACGATGACGATGACGATGACGATGACGATGACGATGACGATGACGATGACGATGACGATGACGATGACGATGACGATGACGATGACGATGACGATGACGATGACGATGACGATGACGATGACGATGACGATGACGATGACGATGACGATGACGATGACGATGACGATGACGATGACGATGACGATGACGATGACGATGACGATGACGATGACGATGACGATGACGATGACGATGACGATGACGATGACGATGACGATGACGATGACGATGACGATGACGATGACGATGACGATGACGATGACGATGACGATGACGATGACGATGACGATGACGATGACGATGACGATGACGATGACGATGACGATGACGATGACGATGACGATGACGATGACGATGACGATGACGATGACGATGACGATGACGATGACGATGACGATGACGATGACGATGACGATGACGATGACGATGACGATGACGATGACGATGACGATGACGATGACGATGACGATGACGATGACGATGACGATGACGATGACGATGACGATGACGATGACGATGACGATGACGATGACGATGACGATGACGATGACGATGACGATGACGATGACGATGACGATGACGATGACGATGACGATGACGATGACGATGACGATGACGATGACGATGACGATGACGATGACGATGACGATGACGATGACGATGACGATGACGATGACGATGACGATGACGATGACGATGACGATGACGATGACGATGACGATGACGATGACGATGACGATGACGATGACGATGACGATGACGATGACGATGACGATGACGATGACGATGACGATGACGATGACGATGACGATGACGATGACGATGACGATGACGATGACGATGACGATGACGATGACGATGACGATGACTATGACGATGACGATGACGATGACGATGACGATGACGATGACGATGACGATGACGATGACGATGACGATGACGATGACGATGACGATGACGATGACGATGACGATGACGATGACGATGACGATGACGATGACGATGACGATGACGATGACGATGACGATGACGATGACGATGACGATGACGATGACGATGACGATGACGATGACGATGACGATGACGATGACGATGACGATGACGATGACGATGACGATGACGATGACGATGACGATGACGATGACGATGACGATGACGATGACGATGACGATGACGATGACGATGACGATGACGATGACGATGACGATGACGATGACGATGACGATGACGATGACGATGACGATGACGATGACGATGACGATGACGATGACGATGACGATGACGATGACGATGACGATGACGATGACGATGACGATGACGATGACGATGACGATGACGATGACGATGACGATGACGATGACGATGACGATGACGATGACGATGACGATGACGATGACGATGACGATGACGATGACGATGACGATGACGATGACGATGACGATGACGATGACGATGACGATGACGATGACGATGACGATGACGATGACGATGACGATGACGATGACGATGACGATGACGATGACGATGACGATGACGATGACGATGACGATGACGATGACGATGACGATGACGATGACGATGACGATGACGATGACGATGACGATGACGATGACGATGACGATGACGATGACGATGACGATGACGATGACGATGACGATGACGATGACGATGACGATGACGATGACGATGACGATGACGATGACGATGACGATGACGATGACGATGACGATGACGATGACGATGACGATGACGATGACGATGACGATGACGATGACGATGACGATGACGATGACGATGACGATGACGATGACGATGACGATGACGATGACGATGACGATGACGATGACGATGACGATGACGATGACGATGACGATGACGATGACGATGACGATGACGATGACGATGACGATGACGATGACGATGACGATGACGATGACGATGACGATGACGATGACGATGACGATGACGATGACGATGACGATGACGATGACGATGACGATGACGATGACGATGACGATGACGATGACGATGACGATGACGATGACGATGACGATGACGATGACGATGACGATGACGATGACGATGACGATGACGATGACGATGACGATGACGATGACGATGACGATGACGATGACGATGACGATGACGATGACGATGACGATGACGATGACGATGACGATGACGATGACGATGACGATGACGATGACGATGACGATGACGATGACGATGACGATGACGATGACGATGACGATGACGATGACGATGACGATGACGATGACGATGACGATGACGATGACGATGACGATGACGATGACGATGACGATGACGATGACGATGACGATGACGATGACGATGACGATGACGATGACGATGACGATGACGATGACGATGACGATGACGATGACGATGACGATGACGATGACGATGACGATGACGATGACGATGACGATGACGATGACGATGACGATGACGATGACGATGACGATGACGATGACGATGACGATGACGATGACGATGACGATGACGATGACGATGACGATGACGATGACGATGACGATGACGATGACGATGACGATGACGATGACGATGACGATGACGATGACGATGACGATGACGATGACGATGACGATGACGATGACGATGACGATGACGATGACGATGACGATGACGATGACGATGACGATGACGATGACGATGACGATGACGATGACGATGACGATGACGATGACGATGACGATGACGATGACGATGACGATGACGATGACGATGACGATGACGATGACGATGACGATGACGATGACGATGACGATGACGATGACGATGACGATGACGATGACGATGACGATGACGATGACGATGACGATGACGATGACGATGACGATGACGATGACGATGACGATGACGATGACGATGACGATGACGATGACGATGACGATGACGATGACGATGACGATGACGATGACGATGACGATGACGATGACGATGACGATGACGATGACGATGACGATGACGATGACGATGACGATGACGATGACGATGACGATGACGATGACGATGACGATGACGATGACGATGACGATGACGATGACGAATAGAATAGAATAGAATAGACTTTATTGATTCCTTGTGCCAATTACATAAATTGGATAGAATAGGTCATCAGAGAGTTACAAGATGTACAATGTATAATTAAATAATTAAATACATATACAGGTATGAAATACGAACACAGTACAATATACACATATGCACATACACACACACACATACATATATACATACATTGCGTCAAGATGTCAGCGTTCAAAAATAAATAAATATATAAACACATAACTATTAGTGAAGAGTACAGCCATAATACATAATCACTAAGGAGT
>JAYMYH010000031.1:0-22944 GCA_037013635.1 Plagiodera versicolora
AATCCTCAAGGAATATTATTTGAATGCATTGTGTTAAGAAGGGTGATGATGTGATTTCCAGTAGGAAACATAACTTCAAAAAGAAAAGGGTGACTCTAAAATCAGGAGAGGGATGATTGGAAAATTGAATTGCATTCATGAATCACGAATTATCGAGCGGTTTTTTATCAATTTGTATTGCTTAAATAGAATACGTTATACGAAAACAACCCAATTTTTCGGATTTTGAATCAAATTTCAGGAGATCACTCAACTTTTCAAACTTTTACGATTGTAGATAACAATCAAATAGTTAAAAGAAACGTTTTCATCATGTTTCAACGAATCGAGACGTTTCATATTTCCTCGAATCGAACAGTAGTCTGCTTATCGATCATCAAAATAATTACAATGTGACTTGGTGGTTGTGAATAGAATACGGTTTGGATCTATGACTTCCACTTGAATTTGTAGACTGTTTCTGAGTCGACAATAATAAGGTTCGTGGGGCACTAAATCAGACAGTAATTGCTACGAACGTAATTAAATATACTGGCAGCTGGTGGTAATGGCCTTAACCTTTCGATTCCTGAATTTATGATGTTGAAGTCATACCGTTCTACTCTCTGGAATAATTTAAGACCGAATCGCAGAAACAGAAAGGAAATAGGGATACAGGAAGAATGGTTATTCTCCTACTTCAAAACTATGGAATTTTCAATTTTCTACAGGATGACTCATTAGTGTGAAAGTAGAATTAATCACTCGATGATGAGAATTCGAAAAAGTATCTAGAATTAATGTTGTTATATTCTGAGATGTACAAAATACCTTTGGATGACTACATAAGTTCCGAATTGCTGATCTATTCACTCAAAATGAAAGGCAATACTTTCAGAATCCAGGAGTAATGCTTCAAATATAATAATGAATGCTCTTTTTTGAAAAGTAATCAAATAGATACAAAATATACATTACGTATTTTGTATTCATATTTTGGATAAGTATTCCGGATCCACAACTCTGATACTATATGCATAGATATATGATCTCAAAATTTTCTGAGCTTGAGTAAGATAACATTTATTTCATCAGATACAGTGTTAATCATTGCATTTGATCCCATTTCTCTTCTCCGAATGAAATGAGACGTTGTCAGACTGAATAGGAAAAACTGAAAATTTTACAAAAATCGGTGTACGATGGATACTGCCCAAAAAACGATACCAGTCACATGTGAGTGAACTGATTTGGTATGTACGAAGATAAAACATGACTGGAATGTTAAAACAGAGTAGAAGTCTCCTTATGGGTGAAGGGTGTTCTTTTGAAAGGAACACCCAATTTATCGTTTCACCATCTTGTAGTAGAACTATTTCATATCTTCAAATAATATTTATAAAATGCAATTTCTGAAATTACCTTATTCGAGACAATTGAATTTTTAGCTCGCGACGAGAATCTTAGTATTTTCAACAAGCAAGCCCTACATGCGACGTTTGAAATACTATAGAAAACTGCCTAAGACTCCCTACGGGGTCTGTAATTTTTCTCAAAGAACTACCATATAAACCGTATTGACAGTTGTGCCAAGAAAATAGATTAACCATCCCACTTTTGATTGGTTTTGCGCATGACCAAGCACAGGGTGCTGTCTATCACTCTGGGTGTCACGTGATACTCAGACCACGGCAAAGACGAATACTTGCTCTCGAATCTCCCCCACAATAGTGTGTGAAAATATAATTTTAAACTCTATATCTTGCCCTATTCGCGGTGAACTTGATACTTTGACTCATATATATATTAAAACTATGAATTTATTTCTCTTATATTCATAAGTGGTGTATACGGTATATGTTCCTGAGCCTGAATCATCATCAAGAGGCGGTACCGCCGGTTGCACTTGGACAACCACGGGAGACATCCATGGAAACGGTGAGCGAATGACATATCCTTTGCTGCCGATCATAGTAGTATAAGAAATTCCCTCTCAGATACAGTCTACTTCTCCAGCGTTTGAACAGATACGTTGAGAAAAACAGACATTTCAGAGGTCGCAGCGATTGATATCCTTGTGACCAAGTCACACTAATCGAATTCGCGAGCTAGCGTACAGTGCTATATATTGTTTTCCGCCCAAGCTTTTCTAATGATTATGGTTGCTCATGATGTGCTCTACCTGTCCCCAAAGTTTGTAGGCATTCGGAGACACCCTGTGAACTGAAATGTTCATACATTCCATATTAATCTATCATTCGATCATCATGAAAAATTAGTTTGTAGATATTACAAAGATTGACCTGTATTTTTGGAAATTATATATCATAAATCGAACACACACTGCAACTTCTGTTTCCTTAGGAAGTCAGTTAACAAATTCTGAAAAGCTAGTTAGTTATATTAGTTATTACAGTTCAAATCATAAAATATTATCACGGAAATATTACATATCCGCGTGATTCATATCTAGAAGATTGGTTTTTCTCAACAATATCTGAATTCGAAACAAATTCCTCCTCTATCAGAAAGGATACCCACACATGCTTTATATTAAATTGAGTTGTATGTATGTAACGCGAGTGGCGTCATGGGAAGTTCTTCAATACAGGTGTCTTCTAATGACAATGGTAATAGTTACTGATTTCTCTCAATCACCCTGATTTAATCGGCTAATTACTGTCATTTGAAAATGTTATGCGTTTACTTGTCACTGAGATGCCAGTCTCGGAGATTACGACAAAGGTACAATAAATTCACAACAAAGTAGTGTCCATACGATCGGTTATTCAAATGCGAATTGTTTTTCAGTGTTTATAGTGGCGTCAGTATGTCTTGTTAGTTGATCTATTGGCCGAGCGAGTTAAAGCGCAAGTTTAATTCAACACGAAATGTCGGAACTAGGAATCATGCTTCAATCATACTAGTCCTTGAAACTTTGTGATTTCGATTTTCTGGCAAATGAAGTTTGACCCGTCTAATGAACTCATTTACATTCGGTTTGAATAATCAGGCACCATGGTCTCATTTATGATTGAGTGTGAAATAAAATAATCGTCAAAAACTTGAATATAGGCATGCAGCTTCAGGGGCGTCAATTGATTATTCCATAATTTTTCGATACATGAATCCATGTATTATTGTGAACTGAATATTGCGTGAGATGGAAAGAATTATAGTCGACTGATACAGAATGATAATTAATTCCTACTTCCAGTCTTTTGAGGTTTTCAATCATATTTCCTTTGCGGTTTATATCTTATCTTTGTCTACATAAACTCTAGTTTGAAATGATTCATATTCAAAACGATCATGATGTTGCAAATGAATAGATTTGTACTTGCTTCACTGTTACTATTTTGTTTATTTGTGGCTATTCAAGAAATATCCGGTGCTCCATCCTTCTACGCACCATTGAACAGATATTGCAAACCTAATTACAGATATATTTTGAGAAAATGTAGACGTATTGTGAGATCCTGAAAAATAGTGCACAAAATCGTACAGGGTGAGTTTTGACACATGATTCCCAAGTCTTTATATGAATCTCAACCAGTGCTTTCGATATTTTCGTATAGGGTAAACGCCAGTAATTGACCAGTTAAGGATTTTTTGATGCCAGTGTTTGACCGAGCCACATTAATTTTCTTGTAGATAATTATACATTTAAATAAAATAATCGAAAATATGATGAAACATTCATGTTATTCATTCAAAAGTTTCTCGTCCCATATATTGAATATATCATCAAAGAATAGTTTTTTTTTTTATAAAAGAGAAAACAGTATTTATCATCTAGTCTTTGACCACTTTGATAATATTAGTTGACCAAAATTATCTAATGTTTGACCTTAAAACTGTAAGTGTTTGACCGTTTTGAAAAAATAAATGCTAGGTAAAGGATGCAGTTAGATTTTCAGATAATCGAATGAATACTTTAGATGTCGTGACAAAAATCCCTTAAACCAAGTATCCCCTGGTCTTCCATCCTTGAATTCATGAATATTATCCCGTTTCAACTCTTTTGCCAGAAGTTGAACACTATCCAATAACTGGGTTTTTGTAACGGGAAAACCTTTATCTGCTGAATGAAACAACCACTCAACCAATAGTTTCTCTTCATCAATATTTAAAAATGGTGGTGGGCCCATTTTTCTCTCCATTGGTGTTTTTCCTTTTTCTTTATAAATAAGGGTTGACTTTGGTACATTGAACATCTTGGCTGCTTTTTTATAAGATAAACCCCTACTTCTTGCATCGAGAGCCTTTTGAAGATTTTCTTTACTATATTCAAATTTAGGCTTCTTTGACATACCTAATGGCACTAAAAAAAAGAATCCTGATTCAGATTTCCTTAATTCTCCACATATATTTTCACTTCATTAGTAAATGACCACTATAGGGGCTAGTGTCTGACCAAACATTTATTATTTATGTTTCACAGCGAATATTCCTACTCAATTGCGGTCAATTATTTTTATCGTTATAAAGGATGTTTAATAAAATAGGAAAGAAACAAACAGGTACAATCAAATTCATATCAAGCTGAGATATTTATAAAATTTGGAACATGCAGAAGAACTCAGTGTTTGACCTGTTTGTGCCCAGTAAATGACCAAAAAACGAACCAGTTATTGACCCCATACTCAAACTGCTTGTATCTTATTTATACAGCTCAAAAGTTTGGTCAAATACTAAACCATTCAAAGCGGAATATATAACTTTTTAAAAAAATTTTTGAACGTTATTCAAATATTGAATCCATTTCCAATAATTGTGAGATTATAAAACTCACAATTTCTCTAGTATTTGACCGATCGGTCAAACACTAATTTTCATTCAAATTTAGAGCTATCGGTCTTTGACCGGCTATATTTTGGCAAAAAAATAAATTAAACCCGTATTTTTCCGATATAAATAATAGAAAACATTTATTAGAATACCTACAAACAAATAAAAATACAAAATATGTAAAAACGCTTGAATAATATTACCTTGTTTGGGCGGACTTCTTAACTCAAAAATTACACTTCTTAAGACAATGTGCGCAGCCTGCGGTTAGAGCTGAACTAAACAACAAGAACGCGGGAATGCTATTATAAGCGGAAGTTTTGCATAGTGGGACGTGGAAAAAAGACTTGAGGCTATTCATAGATAGTTTTATATTTGTTGTAATATTCCTAGGATTCTTATTTTTTACATTTTTACACGAAAATGGTCAAACACTGGCTGACGGTCAATTACTAGCGTTTTACCCTATAGGAAGTAACAATGTTCGACACGAACTGTTTCATTCCAGATATAACATACTGTATCGTATAAAATATTGTTAACATAATCAACCACCTAGAACATTCTCGGAGGAATGTGATATTTTCTGATTGATCGAAAAAATTATCATTAACACAATCTAATTATTTGATTAACAAAACTCATCATACATGAAATCTTTTCTGATTTTATTTGAAACATCTGGCACATGTGCAATCTGCTATATTGAATGATCGTATTCCTTCAGACCACCCGCCAGATCTATTATAAATACATACCGAGTTATCGATAATTGAAGATGACCAGGTATGTTACATTTCACAAAACCATCAATTTCCACGAAATGTGTACCATACGAGCGAGAGAAGGTTGTCTTAAAAATAAAACGGGATCGTGAGACATGCTTGAATGTTAATAAAGTTTCAGATCAATGCGAAAATTCCATGAAGAAAATGAAACGATATATTTTGATTTCATTCACAATTTCTTGTGTCTATAGTCACCTCATACAGACAACTTGCTTATTCGACAAAATATTGACCACTCATATAATATACCATTATATTAGATATCACTATACAAGCTACTATTTCGTTTTCATGTATAGCATCTCCTATTTGTCCTCATTAAAAATTTCTTTCATTATACTCATGAACGATTCTAATGAACCTAATGCATATTTTGCATATTTTTTGAGTTATATTGTGATATTATTATTTTTTTACAGATGATGACCAATATACCAAATTCATCAGTTGAGCGGGTTCTACTTTTTCTTCTTCAAATATTTTTGCTCAAGTAACAATACATGTGAAAGGAGGAACTGACTTGTTTTATTCATGACCATATTGATATTCGATTCATCCTTATTGGATTTTCCTATAACTACATCCTGATTTCATTCGAGGCTTGTCTGGGCATACTGTATCTCAATGAATATACAGGGTGATTCTTCTAACTGATTAGAGGTTTATGCAGAACTGATAGAGATATCAACTTGAAATTTCATGGCAGCTACAGCTCGAAGTGACCTATTTCCTCAAAATATTTTCAATATGCTGTTACTAAGCTTACCATATTGCTAAAATGGATATATACAGAGATATCAACAAAAATGTGGAGATAGGATTCGCTTTGGATGGTTCTAAATTTGATATCTTTCTGCTAATATGAACATAAATTGATTGAAAAGTGACAATAACCACCCCATCTATGGATATTCCTATGCAAACCTATCAAGAAACAAATAATATGACATTAGAAATCATATACGGATAAAACAAGATCAGTAATTGTTCAAAATGTCGTCCATGTTGTTCACGACACATACCTAATACTCTTTCTTTGAACACCTTCAGCTGTCGACCTTTCAACTTCTTGCGAAAGCATCAACATTTGTATAAGCGATGTTGCGCTCAATCGTCATATTTGGGTCCTCAGAGTTTTTTCACCATATTAATGAAACACCCTCGAATATTGTAAACAACTTTTCACTTCTCCCAAATTTATTAAAAGAAAAGCACGAAACGATGGATATTTATCATAAAAATCACAAAAGGTGGAGTATGTAGATATGATTATAATGTGTTTATACTTTCTTCGCAGAAAATGGGGAACACATATTTGTTCAGGGTTGATAAAACTACATTAAAGTATAAAATGTATTTTTCAATGAATGCCCAGGATATTTAAATAAATATTCGATATCTCGGAAACGGTTAAATTCAGGCAATGATGTGTTGTATCAATTTTATTTAGAATTTCGGGCAGAATTAAGATATGGAATGATGTGAAGGATGTTCTCTCGAATAGTCTGCCTGAAATTAACTAGTTCTCATCAAAAAATTTAAATACGAACAATTACTGAAAAACATCATGATATATCCGAACTGGATTAGTATAATTATTTTATAGTCACTATAACATACCACATCCATCTGTGGATGGGTAGAGAATCACAAAATTTATCGTCTCATGTCTTGGCAGCATCATTATCTCAACAAATTCAAAACATCTTGTATGCAACATGGATAGCTATAGTCTTATCTTAACTTCTTTCCAGATTATTGGGCTCAGTTGACTATAAATGAACTATAAACGAACAATGCGTAGCTGATCAATAATCATGAATATAATGAACAATGAAGTACCTCCAATGACAGTTGAAAAAAAATCTGAAATTGAATAAAAAATATCTAGCTGTATCACTCCATTATTTTGGTGTTCTGGTTTCCAAAGTGGTAGATGGAAGTCAACATAATAAGCATAGTATGAACTCCATATTCAAAAGAATTCTGTTGAGAAGAAATGATAACTATAGGATTATTCTTCCATAAATTGTGTTGAATAATGACAAATAAAAATTGAACAATTTCTCGACGAAAGTGAAACTCTCTAAGGTCTTCAAATTTCAAGTTTAATATCCGAACTGTTGAAACTTTTTTATTCCAGTTTTCTCTCTATGCTTCAAATAAGACAGTGAATTTGACGAATCTTGTATGATAGATCCTATCCATCGAGAAAAGTTGAAAATTGCTTAATTTCTCTTATTAAGGAGGACACGTCCAGCTACAAGTTGAATTGATTCAATCCACATGGAATAAAATAGTACAATTCTAAATTTATCGAGCTTAATAACGCTCCACTGCAGGGGCGAAATTATCCCTGTTTATGGGGAATAATTAGAGGAAAATTGCTGAGCTGGCATTTTCCAACCACGACCCTTTTTAGATGGTTCCGAATTTTGTTTCTGTTCGGGCATTTTCACAAAGGAGCAAATTCTTCCGGTCAAAGGAATATGCCTGGGTGAAATTGTGCAGGGCGAATGAATCGAGGAATATAAATCATATCTGATGATGGGTCTTGATATGACCCATACTCATCGTATAATAGGAGGAGAACGGCAGAAATTTTATAAGATATTCAGATGGACGATCAGGCAATGGTTTTTGTATCAATATATCCAATTATAAACCGTCAATTCGAAGTGAAGGTGTTTGGTATATTGGTATATAACTCCCCAAGCTCCGGAGTCGATCATAATACTGATCGATAAGAATTTTTCCACTTCACATTAAATGTCGCTTTCGAAATTATTCATCTACCATATCCATATTTCACGATACAGAAGGAATGAAATAATGGAGATCAGCAAGTCATCACAATACACGTGTTATGAGCAAAACGTGAAGTTAATCGAAACAAAATGGTCTCTAGTGATTATTGCCCAAATTTTGGATTTTATTGGGTTAGTAGTTATAGTTAGTAGTTCTCCTATACAGTCTTCAGCAGTTCATGGTTCATCATCGAATTGTTGTATTATTAGTCTACAATATTTTTTCTTTCAATTTACTTCACACAAGAAAAACTATTTCATTGTCTAAGAAGATGTTAGAATGCTCCGAAAATATGAAGAATATATTTCAATTCATATCACATCAATGGAAAGAAGATATGAATTCAGCTGCTCCCTTAATCTTCGACTCTTGTTCTTCGTGATTGATTTCTGCTTTTATTTTGTCAACAAAGCCTCACAAAATGTAATGCGACTACTATTTTCCCAATGTATTCTTATGTAATTCCGAATAGATTACTCAAATCAGAAATTTCCACCACGTCTTCGAGAAGAAATGGTACCGAAAGAAGACGACAATGTCAAAATAATCTTATTATGATATAAACGAGTGAAAGTTTCAATCATATGAGAATTTTTCTAGTCGTCAGTGAATTCTCCTCAAAAACGAATATCAAGAGTAAAAGCGACACTGAATCAACCTATGCACACATCAGTTATGGTTTTCTCTTTGATTATCACTAGTAGAAAACTCGACATACTCGGATCCCTTGAACTAACAAATAATACTGGAAATTCCCTCGGTCAGCATAGGAGGCGATAAAAGCATTTATCCTCCGGGATGAAATGCTCATCTGGCTCGATATTATCTTTCGAGTTGAACGGCACTCTTTGTGTGTATAGAGATTGATAATTACGAGGAGAGTGCAAAGTTGACGTTCCATGGTAGTTGCTCTTCTGCAGGACGATTCTGAAGATTTACAAAGGAACTCAATTGCTTTGGTGAAAGCGTTACATTAGCCCGAATCCTTTGTTATAGTTTCACGGTTATCGATTGCGATTCGTGGTTGCTCTGTTAATGTCTCAATGGGTCCGTTTATTCACGAAAATATAAGCTGTCAATTCTATCGGCATGATGTGGAAACGATTGTCAATTCCAGATAACTGAAATTCATCGGGATAGAGAATTGTGGGAGTTTGCCAGAATATGTATCTCGAGCAGTTTTTAGAAAATGATGTTCATACAGGAAGTTGCGTTGGGAAACGGAAATATGTTACCATGTAGAGTTCACCGAGCTTGTTCAGAATAGACCGAGTGGCATATTATTTTGATGAAATCGAATCAATAAGAATTGTCATAGGCTCAGTTCGGATCATTTTGGGTAATTTATCAGAGTAAAAATAAATACAAATTCTGTTTGGGACAACAAAGAAAATAAAAAATTCAGGCACATAAGTGAAATGGACATAGCAGAGTTCAAACATCTAATGAACAAAATAGATTGGACAAAATTTTACTTAATTGACAATCCAGATATCTTAGCTGAATTCTCGTGCGATAACATAGCGTATGCAATCGAGGTAGCATTTCCTTTGGAAGAAGTGTATCAAAAAATGCATAAACCAAAGTGGTTTACAGACGATCTGAAAAAAATTAGAAATGAACTGAAACAAAAAAAGAATATTCATAAAATGACGGGAAATCCAAATTCAAAACACTCTTATAATTTAGCAAAAAGAGACTACAGGAAAAAAATAAATGAATCTAAAAAGGAGGTGTATGATAATGCCCTCACAAATAGTGAGAATGTTCCAAAAACTACCTGAAAAATAGTAAATGAGATCAGAGGGAAGTCCAGTTTCAGTTGTGAAAACACGTGTATTATGGCGGAGGAATTCAGTGAATACAGTTCCACAATGGTTGACAATATAATTGGAACAATACCTCCCACCGTTCAGAGTGGTAAGGAACTTCTGAAAATGAACGTAAAAACCTCGGTATTCCTTAGACCCACAAACGAGAATGAAATTGAAACCCTTTTGAGAACCTTTAAAAATAGTAGTAGTATGGACGCGTACAATATCAGTTCAAAAATAATAAAATTCGTTCCTGAAATTTTAACAGGACCTCTTACACATCTGGTTGATCTATGCTTGGCAAAGGGAGAGTTTTCAGTACACTTAAAACTGGGGAGAGCAACCCCTATTCTGAAGAAAGGTGACGCGAACAATTGCGATTACTACAGATTTATAACAATAACTCCTATAATCTCAAGAATAATAGAAGCCAACATCAAGGACAGATTAACCAATTTTTTAAGAAAGGGGAAATACCTAGATGATCATCAGTACGGTTTTCGTTCTCTTAGATCAACCTCTCACTCTGTCACCGACATAGTCCAAATGATAGTCAAAAATCGGGATATCGGAATACACACACGCACGATTTTATGTGACCTGTCGAAGGCTTTCGATAGTGTTTCCCATGACATCCTGTTAAAAAAACTCCACAAATATGGAATACGCGGAACAGCATTTAGTCTCATAGAGTCGTATCTAAAAGACAGACAGACAGACAGACAGACAGACAGACTTCCACTCATATGTTTCGCATTGTAACATACACCATTACGCAGACGACACACAACTATATCTATCATTTGATGTAGAACAACCTGAAAGTATTAATGTTGTGAACTCAGATTTAGAATCCTTGGTGAATATCTCTGCAGCACATAACCTTATGTTGAACGCAAAGAAGTCAAGTGTTTTGTTTTTTGGACCAAAGCATAAACGTGAGCTTGCCAGTACTTCCTCAAATATCGTCATGGGCGGTAATACAATTCCCATTAGGAACGAGGTAAAAAACTTGGGGTTGTGGGTAGACACAGAATTGAGATTTACGAAACATGTCAATCAACTTTGTCGTGGTTCATACAATACTTTGAAACAGCTTTACCCGAATCGACATGCCATGAATTCTAGTTTGAAACTTCACGTTTGTGAGTCTCTTATTCTTTCAAAAATTGCTTATTGTGATTGTGTATATGGACCTGCTCTCTTGGAAACCGACAGTGACCGCCTGCAGAAAATTCAGAACTCCTGCTTTAGATTTTCCCATGGAATACGAAAGTATGACCACATTAGCCATAAATTTCTAGAAGCGGGTAAGCTCAGATTATTGGATGTTAGAAAATCACATCTGCTCACTCTTACTCATAAAATATTAAAGACTGAAAAACCACCGTATTTACTAAAAAAACTTATAAGAATAGGTGATACCAGCGAATACTGCACTAGGAATTCACGGTTGCTAACAATCCATAAACATAAGACATCTACCTTTCAACGTTCCTTTACGTACAATGCCTGTAAATCATATAATCAACTACCCAATGAATTTTATGATTATAGTATCTTGAATTTCAAAAAAAAAGCTGAAATCACTATTAGTATCTACACAAATCAGTTTTCGAATGGAATCAATTGACCCCCCTGGCACTCCTGTGGTTAATGCAGTGTTTCACTAACGTATCTTAGCTCATTAATGATTATTGGTGACATATTATATTCTCTTTGTTAATTCTCTTATATTGATATCGATATAAACCTATAGTTTTATAAACATAGCTTAGCATAGATTATCATAGTTTTAGCTAGTACTAATGTAATTCAATATTATATATTATAATGTATCTATGATCAATTGGCACATCATGGTTAAGTTGAAAAACACCCTTGGGTGACACTTCGCCATTTCATCTATATCATTTTTATAATTTTTAATTTTTATGGATGAATAAAGACGAGTTATTATTATTATTATTATTATTAATATGTACCTATCACTAAATAACAATATATCGAAAACTGTGGAAGTCAAACACGGGGTGTCTCAGGGCTCAGTGTTAGGTCCGCTATTGTTCATTATCTACATTAACGACCTACCAACATTTATTGATACTGCTGATGTTTTTATGTATGTAGATGACTCTACCCTTCTCCTACAGGATAAAAACTTAATCGTGATAGAACGTAAGTCGGAGGAAACACTGTCGAAAATGGAAATCTTTTCGAATTCAAATGTTATGTCACTTAACAAAAATAAAACGAAGAACATCACTTTCATAAAAAATCGGCGTGCGCTCGACGATGAAACAACAGTGAAACTGCTGGGTTTTCATGTAGATGCTCAACTGAACTGGAAAGAACATGTGAATGAAATACAAAAAAAGCTCTCCAGGGGTCGATTCGTCTTGAGAAATCTCAGGGAAGTACTATCTAGGGAAGTACTGAAGACTGTTTACCTTGGTATGGTACACTGTCATCTGGTATATGGGGTCTTATTGTGGGGAACAAGCCCAGCCTGTCGTCAACTGTTGGTGAGCCAAAAAAAAATTATTATATTAGAATTATGGCCAATTCGGGCAACAGAACACATGCCAAGCAAATTTTTATTGAAATGGAAATCTTGACACTACCCTGTATATATATAATGGAGGCAATTCTATGGATACATCAAAACAAAGATAAATTTATTTCGGGAACAGATCTGCATGACCATGATACACGAAACAAGAATCAATATAGGCTTCCAAAAGTAAATAACGAAAAAAAAAACGAATATCTGCCAATGAAACTGTACAATCAAATACCAGTGGAATGGAAGGAGTTCACAACTGAAAAATTAAAATACCAATTAAAAGAATCATTGCTACTGAGTCCGCTATATGATATAAATGAAATCTTTCTTCACTCATGGATTTAAAAACTTCAGGAGTGTGGACTACTGAGATTGTGAGAAATATTTATGTGATGTATGTGACTAGTCTAAGTATTAAAAATTTATTGTGACGTCCCTAAACAAAAACTGTTGTGTGCCTTTTGTAACATACTGTTTTCTGTAAAATTTTTTGGAGGTGAATAAATATCTTATCTTATCTTATCATCACTAATAATAACATTTTATTCGAGCTTGTGGACTCTCGAGCTGGGGCCCTCTTCGGCTCATGACATTATGATACCCCTACCATCCTAAAATTACGTCACTGACATAATGTATGAGTCAATATAACAGATACTTCGAGCATGTCTTTTATTTTTGATAGTTCCATTCAGTTTTTGTGCTGTTCTCGAATATCATATTTTGAAAAATCGTAGATACAGGGTGTTTTTGAGAGACCCAAGAATATTTTGTATGTTTGTAAGTCAGGACCTGGATTCTTCAAATGCTTTATAGCTACATCGCTTGAGTAGAAGTGAGAAAACTTAGATACCAAATTCCTGAAAGAGATGGTGAATGTTTTATACTGAAATGGAATTGGCAAAATTGATATAACACTCTATGGCTCATGAAACTCCTGAGACCACACATATACAGAGTGTTTCACAGTGGATGGATCATTAGAAGTATCTGGAGAACAGAAAGACAGATCATTTCGAAACTCTGTGGGCTCTATCCGCCTAAATTATTTTCATCAATACAGTGTTCCCGCTTGTATCAGAAAGTAGTAGCCACTTTGTTATTTCCAATGGAACACCTCGTATATTATATCATTTTTGAAATCCTTATGAGATTCTCCACAACTTTTCCACATAATTCCCTATACCTATCTGTGACGATTTCCGAGATATAAATTATTTTGTCGAAGTTTTGTGCAAAACCTGACCATTGAAAATTTACAAAATATTGCAATTTGGGCTATAGCTGCATTATTCCATTGAGTATTCCGTCGATTAACTGGATCTCAGTTTCAGTATACAGGGAGGCTCAGAAGTGAGTGCCTTCCCGGGACTCATGAAAATGACTGAAACTCCGTTTTTTCAAATATTTCATAATATTTTTCATTTCAGTTGAGTATACTCTGCCTATTCATACAGTCCTCATACAGTTTGTTAGCTATGATCACTTATGTTATGAATTCGTTTTCAAGAAAAAAGTGTATAGTGCTATGAACTTCATTCTGACAGAAAACTAACATGATAAGGCTTCAATGTCATAGGAAAAGTATGCTCAATTGAATTGAAAAATATTATAGCTTTTCAAATGAGTGATAATATACAGGGTGTTCCATTTGAAAAAACGGAGTTTCAGTCATTTTCATGAGTCCCGGGAAGGCACTCTTTTCTGAGCCTCCCTCTATGCTTAATCTGAGATCCAGTTAATCGACGGAATACTCAATGAAATAATACAGCTATAGTCCAAATTGCAATATCTAGTAAATTTGCATTGGGAAAAAATTGATAATTTTCAATGGTCAGGTTTTGCACAAAAATTCGACAAAATAATTTTTATCTCGGAAATCGTCACAGATAGGTATAGGTGTTCCATTTGAAATAACAAAGTAGCTACTACTTTCTGATAAAATCGGCAACACTGTATTGATGGAAATATTTCAGACGAATAGAGCAGGTTTGATTATCCACGCTCATAAATATTCGAAATGATCTGTCTTTCTGTTCTCCAGATACTTCTAATGTTCCATCCACTATGAAACACCCGGTATAGTATATTCTGAACCATATCGGTGATCTCAACGTACTTATTTCTATTTTTCAGTAGGATTATTTACTGAGCTCTGTAGCCATCATGCGTGAGTCATACGAATAACGATTGTATCCACGGGCGTCTTTTCGCACTCACTGTAAACCACACATATGTATAGTGGTGTTTTTTGATTTATCCTGCATCTCGAACGAAATGGAAGTCACTTCGAGCAATTCCTCTGAGTAGATACTGATTTCTAAAACTGTTTTCAATATTATACTCGATGGAATTTGAATTTTCATGTTCAATAATGAGCCATTGAAACTGTCATGAACACAAACAAAATTAGTATTTTGTTTTAGGTTTTTACCTTTTTATTGGTCACAATGCCATCGCCGATTTTGTCACCTATCATCACTAGTAGGAAAGATTGCAACTTTTGATATTCAGTTTCCTAATTTCACTTGTGTATGTTTAATTGTTTCAAAGATAGGAGGGAGGAAGGAGACTCTTGAAAAGCACTGTATGTATTAATAAACATCAGGTTGAAAAAAGTAATATACTAAGTGTTACATACCTATAAAATCAGCTTTCAATGTAGGAAAGAAACGTGAAATTATTCCATTCGAATACTTTCATACAGGAGATTATTGATTTGTATGAGAACTTTCAGAAAATGTAAGCTTATGAAATTTCTGCGGAATTCTTCTGTGTGGAATTTCGATAGAGTTTTGCGTTCCACAAATTCTCTCCAGGCTGTCGATAACTAACCTAACCATGAATAACATTACGCAAACGATAACCCTGCCAGCCTCATTCCCTAATAATCTTTTTTTCCTCTCGCGAACGGTTCATCAGGAGCCCAGTCAACCAGTTATGGTTGCAGGGAAGTTGTAGAGAGTTAACATTGTGGAAATGCGACTTCACAATATTGATTTAAAAAACTGCAATCAGTACTTACTGGGGAGTGCTTAATGTCCGCAACATTGTATATCACTGGTAATTACCTAATACATCACAATGTGGATGTGTGGAAGGTACCATGAATAGCAACATTGCGACTTCGCATTTTAGCACTTATTGGAAAGATTATTGAACCGAACGAGCTTTCAAATTACGTCTTCCGTTGAAGTTATATTCATGTGTAATTTGGTAATTACCATCGTGGCACTAAATTTGCTCTCTATAAGCGTCTTCAATTAAATTAAAATAATGTTGATTTTGCAACACCCATGGAATTAGTACCTGGAAAGCAGACTAAATATATCTTAGCTGCCTTATATTTCAACCATTTTATAATGCCTATGAAATGTGCATAGGTTAAGTCTATGAGATTTATATACAGGGTGGCTCACGATCTAGCGCGACAGAGATTTATAGCGAAATAGCGGAACTTTTAATGTTTTCGTCACTTCAATAGTTTTTATATTAATAAAGCTCACATTTTGAAATATACAGGATATGTCCCAAAGAATTGTGACATATATCAAAGTTATGTTTTTTCTTATGGAGCACCCTATATTTTATTGCATTTTCAAATTCTTCTTGGACAGCTGATTTCATCGATCTATCATACTTGGGGTCTATATCTAACGATTACAAAGATATAGGGTGTGAATAACAGAATTTTTTATTTTGGAAATTACTTTGGTCAAAATAACTATTCAAAATTGGTTGAAACGGCTTATTACATGTCCCTATCTGAACTTTTTAGACATGTGAGCCGTTTTGACCATTATTATAAATAGTTCCCCCACAAAAAATTCCTCAAGTTGAAGTATCTCGATTTTTCGCACCATTCATCTTTTTGCATACCCTAAGTATGATAGATCGTTGAAATCAGCTTTCCAGGGAGAATCTGGAAATGCAATAAAATACTGGGTGTTCCATAAGAGAAAACATAATTTTGAGATGTATGTATTTCAATATAATTCAAAAATGTAGCCTTTATCGATATACAAACTACTGAAGTGACAATAACTTCAAAAATTTTGCTGTTTCGCTATGAATCTCCGTCGCGCTACTCGTGAGCCACCCAGTAGGTATACTCAGAACCAGCAATACAAACACATCATATGCCTGCTCTCCATATTGAATATGTTTTTCATTCTCGAGGGGAAATAATTAACAACTATTATAAAATACTGATATGTTTATTTTGAATATAATACAGGGTGAGTCAAGCTGTACGCATTTATAGCTGAAAAGAATCATCAGAAAAGTTACAATATACGGCCATATATGAAGTCCAATGCATTCAGCTTGACCTACCCATAATATTTCATAAAAACTTCAACTCAAATAATATCACAGAATATATATAAAAACAAAAAAAAAATATGTTCAAAACATAATGAGATAAAAATAGTTTAATTTAAAAAACAAAAAAAGGATGTTGTACAAAGGAAATAAAATCAAACAAAATCAAACCTGAGATAATAAGTTTATGGCCCGACCAATATGAGGGCCATACTAACATGTATTTTTTTTCTTCAGTTGCCTCTCCAGTGCATTCAGCTTGACCTAACCATAATATTTCATAGAAACTTCAACTCAGATAATATCACAAAATATATATGAAAACAAAAAAAATATGTTCAAAACATAATGAAATAAAAATAGTTTCATTTAAAAAACAAAAAAAGTATGTTGTACAAAGGAAATAAAATCAAACAAAATCAAACCTGAGATAATGAGTTTATGGCCCGACCAATATGAGGGCCATACTAACATGTATTTTTCTTCTTTAGTTGCCTCTCCTTCCTTTGCCTCGCATGTCTCAACCAGTCCTTAACATGCATTTCAAATTCTTTCCTTGAAATATTGAAATGTCTAGTCACAGAACCTGTAACAGTATGGTAATCATTCAACAGAGAATATATTAATTTAATAAGCAGTGTTATATGCATTCTTCGAATATTGCTTTAGAATGTGTACAAGACTAGCAGAATAATTCAGGTACAAAACTTTATTCACTCAATGTAGGCACATTCTGAAATCAACAGGTTTTGAATTTCGAAATTGTGTTCGGCCCCAGTCCAACTACACAATTCTGCTACTTCATTTGTGAATAATTTTTTGAGTAGCCTCTCGGTAAAATCTTTACTACTCGTCCCTCCAATCGAAGTCATGATATGTTTCTGAAAATTTTTAAAAATGGTTAAGGTTAGATATATAGGCAGTCCTATAAAATACCTATGAAGTTGTCATGAAGGGATAGCAGGCTATATGGTAAGGCATGTTGAATTTCAAAAGAGATAATTACCAGAAGAGCTTCGAATGTAGACTACACTCATACTCACCAATGACTCTTCTTGATTCTTATTCGCGAAGATGAACGCTTGCAATTGTTCTAAGTCCTCAATACTTTCACAAGGTAACTTCTTCATGATAAAATCTAGTTTTTGATTAGATAATGACCCATTTGTTCTCTCCAACGATTCCTTCAACTCATCCACTTTGATATTCAAGTCTGTCATGAGCTGTAATCGAAATTTCGACAACAGTTTTGACTGTTTTCTGAAATTTGAAAGGTTTATTCATGATTATCTCATCAATAAAATGAACATATGTTTCATATACATGTATTTCAAAGTACTAAATTGGAAATTATTGCTGACCGAGAAAAATGTAGATAATGACTGAACCAGAAGATGAAAATCTTCTATCTATTGCCATCTATTGCCTGGCCATTACAACACTTCCAAAATATATTTGTATAAACATAGGCGAAGAACAATAACTTACCAGCATTTTGCTCAAGGGGGATGTCAGATACTGCCGATGCAGAAACTCCATTTATTGAATTGGGCTTGTTTGATATGTCCAGAATATTGTGCTCTGTGATACTTATGGATGATGATGACTGTTGATCTGTGATAAAAGTGTAAAAAGTAGTCGTTAGAAGGGGTCGAGTAGATTCTTTTCGCATTTTGAAAAATTCGATGCCTACTAAGCGCTGAGCGTCGCGACGCGTTGAAAATATAAATCGATTGCAACGACTTTAAAATTATGCGCATGTGAAAGTACATAATATTTATAAACTTTATTGTCATGTACTCGAACATATTTACTGTACTCATATCTGAATTATACCGGTTTTTAGTAAACGTCTTTTGATTGACAAAAAATGCGAATACTTATGATTTCAACAAAAATGCAATTCATTTTACTCAAATTTTGTCAAACCAATGCACAAAATGAATATTTCAATCAACAAATGATGAAAAAAATTTTGTTCAAAATTATGTCCTGCTCTTATACAGCTATAAAAAGCTGAGACCAGATGAGCTTGGGTCGCTTGTAGGAGCGTTCTTCTTGTAATAGCGGCTGCACTAATTTTTGGTTCTTCATAGACAACGTCCTTCAGGTGACCCCACAGATAATAATCTGGTGGTGTAATGTCCGGGGACCTCGCCGGCCACCTTATCGGTCCATTAGTACAGAACCATCTATTGGGGTATTCTCTGTTTAAATACCTCGTTACAATTTCGGCATTATGGGCAGGCGCTCCATCTAGTTGTTGCCACATATTCATCCTAGTCTCAACGGGCACTTCTTATAATAATTCCGGAAGTGTAGTTTGAAGAAATCGTAAATAGCGATCTGCATTCAAAGTGCCTTCGTAAAAGTGAGGCCCAATAAGGAATCCGTTTAATATGTCGCGCCAAACATTGGTGCAAAAAATTCGCTAAGAAATCCATTCTTCTGAAGGGATCACCTGATTCAATTTATGTACTAGTTTGGTTTTGTGAGGGTGGAAAGAGTTTCTATTCAAAATTCTCTACGATGAAGTTATGGAAACACCGGTACTTTCTTTTATTCTCAATAGGGATACCTTGGGATTATTATGAACCTGCTGGATCACAGCAGCAGTATTTTCATCATTTGTAGTAGTCTTCCCTCTATTTCTTTTAGGTTTGACGAAGCTGCCATATTCTCTCAGGTTCTTACATGAACTTGAAAAGGTTTTTGTATCGGGGACACTTCTATGCGGATAACGCTGTGCGTAAACTCTCTTTGCGTTTCTACAATATTGGACCTGCATTCTCCAAACACCAGTAACATGTTTACTTTTTCCTCATTGCTGAATTGAACCATCATCATATAATTATCGTTAGGATTGTTTGAACCGAACAAATTTGAATATTTCTTGTTATAAAATGTGACAACATATGCTTGTAACTGCACTAAGAACAATAATTGGACAACAATGGTTGCCATGATAACTGATATCCATGACATTCTTGTAAAAATCATAAGTATTCGCATTTTTTGTCAATCAGAAACCGTTTACTGAAAACCGGTATAACTCAGATATGAGTAAAATAAATAAGTTCGAGTACATAACAATAAAGTTTATAAATATTATGTACTTTCCCGTGGGCGTAATTTCAAAGTCGTTGCATTCGATTTATATTTTCGACGCGTCGCGACGCTCAGCGCTTAGTAGGCATCGAATTTTTTAAAATACGAAAATAATCTACTCGACCCCATCTAACGATAACTTTTTACAGAAATCAAATATTTCTATTCGTTTTCGAGATATTGGTGTGAGGAGTTTTAAGTGAAAAACCCTGTATAAATCATCATTGAGATAAAATATCACAGAAAGATATCACGTATGTGGTTGTGAGCATGGTGGCTTACGAGGCCTTCCCTTCTGCCACCCTACTGCTCTTTTCTTGGCTTTCTGAGAACCAGTTGATGCCACAGATGTCTGACTTTGACTTCTGTTGAGATTTCATTCGTTTTCTGAGAGATCGGAACTTGATGAACCAGCTCTCTGAGATCGTTTCCGTTTTTCATGTGTTACTTCTTCAGATGGACTAAAAAATGTTTGAGTAGCAGCAACAGGTAGTAAATCTTTCAAGGCTTCTAACATTTCAGGAACAAGAACTTTTACTAATGACTCGTTCTGGTTTGTAGCGCATACATTAGAATATGTCTTTGTTGTCGGGGTGTGTATCTGTATCTTTTTTTCAGCTTCGAAGTAGGATATCTTCTGTTTTCAATTTTTGTATAGCCATTTCAGTCTTGTAAACAGGACATTCACGAGGGCGAGCAGAGTGATCATCTGAACAATTGACACACTTAAGATGTTGTTCACAGGGACTTCTGACATGTGAAGTTTTTCTACAAACACAAACTTGAGAACTTGTGCATTTCGCAGATGTGTGTCCGAATTTCTGACAATCAAAACAACGCAACGGAGACGGGACATAAAGGCGAACTTCCAACGAGTAGAAGGCAACCTTGATTTTTTTCGGTAGGATGGGAGTATTGAATGTTGAGATATGGTTTGGCGTGTCCTTCAATATGTCATCCTCCCTACTTTTGATCCTCTTGACACCTATAACCTTTTGGTCGGCTAATTCACTCAAGATATCTTCTTGTGAGCAGTTCAACAGATCTGAACAAAAAACAACACCGCGCCAAATATTCATAGTACGATGGGGAGCTACCTCGACATACCAATTCATGAGTTTCTCAAGTTTCTGAATCTGGACTGACTGCTTTTAGCTGATTGTTTCCACCAACAAACCTTCTCGTATTTTCTTTATGAATTTTGTTTCACCAAATAATGAGTACATGTTCTTCTGAATCATAAATGGAGAGACTTTATCAAAGTTTCCTCCATATTTCCTTTTAAGGACCAGATACCGGTATTGCTCCGTCATCTGGCTCCCAGTGGATGCGTTGGGGTGCATCGAAGCCCCGTCTTTATTTATGGAGGAAGACGTCTCCTTGGGATTTTTTTGTGAATTTTCACTCATCTTGTTCCCACGAGTATGGCGAGAAAAAAAGTCCACTGTAGAAGAGCTCCCGTATTACAATAAGGCATTTATACAGTGTATTGCGCCAGGTTCCACAAGGGCGATCGCTAGAGACTGGTCTTCCCACCAACCATGCATTCCATCGACGCACATCATATCTTGAAATTGGGTATTTTTATTGAGGTTGTCTCCTCTTGGTCCAGGCAGTAAAGCCAAGGCCCCCACACTCACAGTCCGCGAGACTTGTCCACGACAACTGCAAGTACGGTATGACGAAGCGGCACACCCTTCCAGGCTGCTAGACACTTCGGCTCCGTTGAACTCGGTGCAAACCCTTAGCCACGAAAGTGAGGGTATAGACATCAATATTCTGAGTGTTATATCATATTATATTATATTATATTATATTATATTATATTATATTATATTATATTATATTATATTATATTATATTATATTATATTATATTATATTATATTATATTATATTATATTATATTATATTATATTATATTATATTATATTATATTATATTATATTATATTATATTATATTATATTATATTATATTATATTATATTATATTATATTATATTATATTATATTATATTATATTATATTATATTATATTATATTATATTATATTATATTATATTATATTATATTATATTATATTATATTATATTATATTATATTATATTATATTATATTATATTATATTATATTATATTATATTATATTATATTATATTATATTATATTATATTATATTATATTATATTATATTATATTATATTATATTATATTATATTATATTATATTATATTATATTATATTATATTATATTATATTATATTATATTATATTATATTATATTATATTATATTATATTATATTATATTATATTATATTATATTATATTATATTATATTATATTATATTATATTATATTATATTATATTATATTATATTATATTATATTATATTATATTATATTATATTATATTATATTATATTATATTATATTATATTATATTATATTATATTATATTATATTATATTATATTATATTATATTATATTATATTATATTATATTATATTATATTATATTATATTATATTATATTATATTATATTATATTATATTATATTACATTATATTATATTATATTATATTATATTATATTATATTATATTACATTATATTATATTATATTATATTATATTATATTATATTATATTATATTATATTATATTATATTACATTATATTATATTATATTATATTATATTATATTATATTATATTATATTACATTATATTATATTATATTATATTATATTATATTATATTATATTACAT
>JAYMYH010000030.1:0-51865 GCA_037013635.1 Plagiodera versicolora
GAAGTTAAGAATGATTAAGAAGATCTATGAAGAGTAAGAAGATTAAGAAGATTAAGAAGATTAAGAAGATTAAGAAGATTAAGAAGATTAAGAAGATTAAGAAGATTAAGAAGATTAAGAAGATTAAGAAGATTAAGAAGATTAAGGAAAGATTGAAGAAGATTAAGAAGATTAAGAAGATTAAGAAGATTAAGAAGATTAAGAAGATTGAGAAGATTAAGAAGATTAAGAAGATTAAGAAGATTGAGAAGATTAGGAAGATTAAGAAGATTAAGAAGATTAAGAAGATTAAGAAGATTAAGAAGATTAAGAAGATTAAGAAGATTAAGAAGATTAAGAAGATTAAGAAGATTAAGAAGATTAAGAAGATTAAGAAGATTAAGAAGATTAAGGAGATTAAGAAGATTAAGAAGATTAAGAAGATTGAGAAGATTAAGAAGATTGAGAAGATTAAGAAGATTAAGAAGATTAGGAAGATTAAGAAGATTAAGAAGATTGAGAAGATTAAGAAGATCAAAAAGATTAAGAAGATAAAGAAGATTAAGAAGATCAAGAAGATTAGGAAGATTAAGAAGATTAAGAAGATTAAGAAGATTAAGAAGATTAAGAAGATTAAGAAGATTAAGAAGATTAAGAAGATTAAGAAGATTAAGAAGATTAAGAAGATTAAGAAGATTAAAAAGATTGAGAAGATCAAGAAGATTAAGAAGATTAAGAAGATTAAGAAGATTAAGAAGATTTAGAAGATTTAGAAGATTAAGAAGATTAAGAAGATTAAGAAGATTAAGAAGATTAAGAAGATTAAGAAGATTAAGAAGATTAAGAAGATTAAGAAGATTAAGAAGATTAAGAAGATTAAGAAGATTAAGAAGATTAAGAAGATTAGGAAGATTAAGAAGATTAAGAAGATTAAGAAGATTAAGAAGATTAAGAAGATTAAGAAGATTAAGAAGATTAAGAAGATTAGGAAGATTAAGAAGATTAAGAAGATTAAGAAGATTAGGAAGATTAAGAAGATTAAGAAGATTAAGAAGATTAAGAAGATTAAGAAGATTAAGAAGATTAAGAAGATTAAGAAGATTAAGAAGATTAGGAAGATTAAGAAGATTAAGAAGATTAAGAAGATTAAGAAGATTAAGAAGATTAGGAAGATTAAGAAGATTAAGAAGATTAAGAAGATTAAGAAGATTAAGAAGATTAAGAAGATTAAGAGATTAGGAAGATTAAGAAGATTAAGAAGATTAAGAAGATTAAGAAGATTAAGAAGATTAAGAAGATTAAGAAGATTAAGAAGATTAAGAAGATTAAGAAGATTAAGAAGATTAAGAAGATTAAGAAGATTAAGAAGATTAAGAAGATTAAGAAGATTAAGAAGATTAGAAGATTAAGAAGATTAAGAAGATTAAGAAGATTAAGAAGATTAAGAAGATTAAGAAGATTAAGAAGATTAAGAAGATTAAGAAGATTAAGAAGATTAAGAAGATTAAGAAGATTAAGAAGATTAAGAAGATTAAGAAGATAAGAAGATTAAGAAGATTAAGAAGATTAAGAAGATTAAGAAGATTAAGAAGATTGAGAAGATTAAGAAGATTAAGAAGATTAAGAAGATTAAGAAGATTAAGAAGATTAAGAAGATTAAGAAGATAAAGAAGATTAAGAAGATTAAGAAGATTAAGAAGATTAAGAAGATTAAGAAGATTAAGAAGATTAAGAAGATTAAGAAGATTAAGAAGATCAAGAAGATTAAGAAGATTAAGAAGATTAAGAAGATCAAGAAGATTAAGAAGATTAAGAAGATTAAGAAGATTAAAAAGATTAAGAAGATTAAGAAGATTAAGAAGATCAAGAAGATTAAGAAGATTGAGAAGGTTGAGAAGATTAAGAAGATTAGGAAGATTGGGAAGATTAAGAAGATCAAGAAGATTAAGAAGATTAAGAAGATTAAGAAGATTAAGAAGATTAAGAAGATTAAGAAGATTGAGAAGATTAAGAAGATTAAGAAGATTAAGAAGATTAAGAAGATTAAGAAGATTAAGAAGATTAAGAAGATTAAGAAGATTAAGAAGATTAAGAAGATTAAGAAGATTAAGAAGATTAAGAAGATTAAGAAGATTAAGAAGATTAAGAAGATTAAGAAGATTAAGAAGATTAAGAAGATTGAGAAGAAGAAGATTAGAAGATTAAGAAGATTAAGAAGATTAAGAAGATTAAGAAGATTAAGAAGATTAAGAAGATTAAGAAGATTAAGAAGATTAAGAAGATTAAGAAGATTAAGAAGATTAAGAAGATTAAGAAGATCAAGAAGATTAAGAAGATTAAGAAGATTAAGAAGATTAAGAAGATTAAGAAGATTAAGAAGATTAAGAAGATTAAAAAGATTAAGAAGATTAAGAAGATGAAGATGATTAAGAAGATTAAGAAGATTGAGAAGATTAAGAAGATTAAGAAGATTGAGAAGATTAGGAAGATTAAGAAGATTAAGAAGATTAAGAAGATTAAGAAGATTAAGAAGATTAAGAAGATTAAGAAGATTAAGAAGATTAAGAAGATTAAGGAGATTAAGAAGATTAAGAAGATTAAGAAGATTGAGAAGATTAAGAAGATTAAGAAGATTGAGAAGATTAAGAAGATTAAGAAGATTAGGAAGATTGAGAAGATTAAGAAGATTGAGAAGATTAAGAAGATCAAAAAGATTAAGAAGATAAAGAAGATTAAGAAGATCAAGAAGAAGAAGATTAGGAAGATTAAGAAGATTAAGAAGATTAAGAAGATTAAGAAGATTAAGAAGATTAAGAAGATTAAGAAGATTAAGAAGATTAAGAAGATTAAAAAGATTAAGAAGATCAAGAAGATTAAGAAGATTAAGAAGATTAAGAAGATTAAGAAGATTTAGAAGATTTAGAAGATTAAGAAGATTAAGAAGATTAAGAAGATTAAGAAGATTAAGAAGATTAAGAAGATTAAGAAGATTAAGAAGATTAAGAAGATTAAGAAGATTGAGAAGATTAAGAAGATTGAGAAGATTAAGAAGATCAAAAAGATTAAGAAGATAAAGAAGATTAAGAAGATCAAGAAGATTAGGAAGATTAAGAAGATTAAGAAGATTAAGAAGATTAAGAAGATTAAGAAGATTAAGAAGATTAAGAAGATTAAAAAGATTAAGAAGATCAAGAAGATTAAGAAGATTAAGAAGATTAAGAAGATTAAGAAGATTTAGAAGATTTAGAAGATTAAGAAGATTAAGAAGATTAAGAAGATTAAGAAGATTAAGAAGATTAAGAAGATTAGGAAGATTAAGAAGATTAAGAAGATTAAGAAGATTAGGAAGATTAAGAAGATTAAGAAGATTAAGAAGATTAAGAAGATTAAGAAGATTAAGAAGATTAAGAAGATTAGGAAGATTAAGAAGATTAAGAAGATTAAGAAGATTAAGAAGATTAAGAAGATTAGGAAGATTAAGAAGATTAAGAAGATTAAGAAGATTAAGAAGATTAAGAAGATTAAGAAGATTAAGAAGATTAGGAAGATTAAGAAGATTAAGAAGATTAAGAAGATTAAGAAGATTAAGAAGATTAAGAAGATTAAGAAGATTAAGAAGATTAAGAAGATTAAGAAGATTAAGAAGATTAAGAAGATTAAGAAGATTAAGAAGATTAAGAAGATTAAGAAGATTAAGAAGATTAAGAAGATTAAGAAGATTAAGAAGATTAAGAAGATTAAGAAGATTAAGAAGATTAAGAAGATTAAGAAGATTAAGAAGATTAAGAAGATTAAGAAGATTAAGAAGATTAAGAAGATTAAGAAGATTAAGAAGATTAAGAAGATTAAGAAGATTAAGAAGATTAAGAAGATTAAGAAGATTAAGAAGATTAAGAAGATTAAGAAGATTAAGAAGATTAAGAAGATTAAGAAGATTAAGAAGATTAAGAAGATTAAGAAGATTAAGAAGATTAAGAAGATTAAGAAGATTAAGAAGATTAAGAAGATTAAGAAGATAAAGAAGATTAAGAAGATTAAGAAGATTAAGAACATTAAGAAGATCAAGAAGATTAAGAAGATTAAGAAGATTAAGAAGATTAAGAAGATTAAGAAGATTAAGAAGATTAAGAAGATTAAGAAGATTAAGAAGATTAAGAAGATTAAGAAGATTAAGAAGATTAAGAAGATTAAGAAGATTAAGAAGATTAAGAAGATTAAGAAGATTAAGAAGATTAAGAAGATTAAGAAGATTAAGAAGATTAAGAAGATTAAGAAGATTAAGAAGATTAAGAAGTTTAAGAAGATTAAGAAGATTAAGAAGATTAAGAAGATTAAGAAGATTAAGAAGATTAAGAAGATTAAGAAGATCAAGAAGATCAAGAAGATCAAGAAGATTAAGAAGATTAAGAAGATTAAGAAGATTAAGAAGATTAAGAAGGTTAAGAAGATTAAGAAGATTAAGAAGATTAAGAAGATTAAGAAGATTAAGAAGATTAAGAAGATTAAGAAGATTAAGAAGATTAAGAAGATTAAGAAGGTTAAGAAGATTAAGAAGATTAAGAAGATTAAGAAGATTAAGAAGATTAAGAAGATTAAGAAGATTAAGAAGATTAAGAAGATTAAGAAGATTAAGAAGATTAAGAAGATTAAGAAGATTAAGAAGATTAAGAAGATTAAGAAGATTAAGAAGATTAAGAAGATTAAGAAGATTAAGAAGATTAAGAAGATTAAGAAGATTAAGAAGATTAAGAAGATTAAGAAGATTAAGAAGATTAAGAAGATTAAGAAGATTAAGAAGATTAGGAAGATTGGGAAGATTAAGAAGATCAAGAAGATTAAGAAGATTAAGAAGATTGAGAAGATTAAGAAGATTAAGAAGATTAAGAAGATTAAGAAGATTAAGAAGATTAAGAAGATTAAGAAGATTAAGAAGATTAAGAAGATTAAGAAGATTAAGAAGATTAAGAAGATTAAGAAGATTAAGAAGATTAAGAAGATTAAGAAGATTAAGAAGATTAAGAAGATTAAGAAGATTAAGAAGATTAAGAAGATTAAGAAGATTAAGAAGATTAAGAAGATTGAGAAGATTAAGAAGATTAAGAAGATTAAGAAGATTAAGAAGATTAAGAAGATTAAGAAGATTAAGAAGATTAAGAAGATTAAGAAGATTAAGAAGATTAAGAAGATTAAGAAGATTAAGAAGATTAAGAAGATTAAGAAGATTAAGAAGATTAAGAAGATTAAGAAGATTAAGAAGATTAAGAAGATTAAGAAGATTAAGAAGATTAAGAAGATTAAGAAGATTAAGAAGATTAAGAAGATTAAGAAGATTAAGAAGATTAAGAAGATTAAGAAGATTAAGGAGATCAAGAAGATTAAGAAGATTAAGAAGATTAAGAAGATTAGGAAGATTAAGAAGATTAAGAAGATTAAGAAGATCAAGAAGATTAAGAAGATCAAGAAGATTAAGAAGATTAAGAAGATTAAGAAGATTAAGAAGATTAAGAAGATTAAGAAGATTAAGAAGATTAAGAAGATTAAGAAGATTAAGAAGATTAAGAAGATTAAGAAGATTAAGAAGATTAAGAAGATTAAGAAGATTAAGAAGATTAAGAAGATTAAGAAGATTAAGAAGATTAAGAAGATTAAGAAGATTAAGAAGATTAAGAAGATTAAGAAGATTAAGAAGATTAAGAAGATTAAGAAGATTAAGAAGATTAAGAAGATTAAGAAGATTAAGAAGATTAAGAAGATTAAGAAGATTAAGAAGATTAAGAAGATTAAGAAGATTAAGAAGATTAAGAAGATTAAGAAGATTAAGAAGATTAAGAAGATTAAGAAGATTAAGAAGATTAAGAAGATTAAGGAGAACAAGAAGATTAAGAAGATTAAGAAGATTAGGAAGATTAAGAAGATTAGGAAGATTGAGAAGATTAAGAAGATTAAGAAGATTGAGAAGATTGAGAAGATTGAGAAGATTAAGAAGATTAAGAAGATTAAGAAGATTAAGAAGATTAAGAAGATTAAGAAGATTAAGAAGATTAAGAAGATTAAGAAGATTAAGAAGATTAAGAAGATTAAGAAGATTAAGAAGATTAAGAAGATTAAGAAGATTAAGAAGATTAAGAAGATCAAGAAGATTAAGAAGATTGAGAAGGTTGAGAAGATTAAGAAGATTAGGAAGATTGGGAAGATTAAGAAGATCAAGAAGATTAAGAAGATTAAGAAGATTAAGAAGATTAAGAAGATTAAGAAGATTGAGAAGATTAAGAAGATTAAGAAGATTAAGAAGATTAAGAAGATTAAGAAGATTAAGAAGATTAAGAAGATTAAGAAGATTGAGAAGATTAAGAAGATTAAGAAGATTAAGAAGATTAAGAAGATTAAGAAGATTAAGAAGATTAAGAAGATTAAGAAGATTAAGAAGATTAAGAAGATTAAGAAGATCAAGAAGATTAAGAAGATTAAGAAGATTAAGAAGATTAAGAAGATTAAGAAGATTAAGAAGATTAAGAAGATTAAGAAGATTAAGAAGATTAAAAAGATTAAGAAGATTAAGAAATGAAGAAGATTAAGAAGATTAAGAAGATTGAGAAGATTAAGAAGATTAAGAAGATTAAGAAGATTGAGAAGATTAGGAAGATTAAGAAGATTAAGAAGATTAGGAAGATTAAGAAGATTAAGAAGATTAAGAAGATTAAGAAGATTAAGAAGATTTAAGAAGATTAAGAAGATTAAGAAGATTAAGAAGATTAAGAAGATTAAGAAGATTAAGGAGATTAAGAAGATTAAGAAGATTAAGAAGATTGAGAAGATTAAGAAGATTGAGAAGATCAAGAAGATTAAGAAGATTAGGAAGATTAAGAAGATTAAGAAGATTGAGAAGATTAAGAAGATTAAAAAGATTAAGAAGATTAAGAAGATTAAGAAGATCAAGAAGATTAGGAAGATTAAGAAGATTAAGAAGATTAAGAGATTAAGAAGATTAAGAAGATTAAGAAGATTAAGAAGATTAAGAAGATTAAGAAGATTAAAAAGATTAAGAAGATCAAGAAGATTAAGAAGATTAAGGAAGATTAAGAAGATTAAGAAGATTTAGAAGATTTAGAAGATTAAGAAGATTAAGAAGATCAAGAAGATTAAGAAGATTAAGAAGATTAAGAAGATTAAGGAGATTAAGAAGATTAAGAAGATTAGGAAGATTAGGAAGATTAAGAAGATTAAGAAGATTAAGAAGATTAAGAAGATTAGGAAGATTAAGAAGATTAAGAAGATTAAGAAGATTAGGAAGATTAAGAAGATTAAGAAGATTAAGAAGATTAAGAAGATTAAGAAGATTAAGAAGATTAAGAAGATTAAGAAGATTAAGAAGATTAAGAAGATTAGGAAGATTAAGAAGATTAAGAAGATTAAGAAGATTAAGAAGATTAAGAAGATTAAGAAGATTAAGAAGATTAAGAAGATTAAGAAGATTAAGAAGATTAGGAAGATTAAGAAGATTAAGAAGATTAGGAAGATTAAGAAGATTAAGAAGATTAAGAAGATTAAGAAGATTAAGAAGATTAAGAAGATTAAGAAGATTAAGAAGATTAAGAAGATTAAGAAGATTAAGAAGATTAAGAAGATTAAGAAGATTAAGAAGATTAAGAAGATTAAGAAGATTAAGAAGATTAAGAAGATTAAGAAGATTAATAAGATTAAGAAGATTAAAAAGATTAAGAAGATTAAGAAGATTAAGAAGATAAAGAAGATTAAGAAGATTAAGAAGATTAAAAAGATTAAGAAGATCAAGAAGATTAAGAACATTAAGAAGATCAAGAAGATTAAGAAAGATTAAGAAGATTAAGAAGATTAAGAAGATTAAGAAGATTGAGAAGATTGAGAAGATTAAGAAGATTAAGAAGATTAAGAAGATTAAGAAGATTAAGAAGATTAAGAAGATTAAGAAGATTAAGAAGATTAAGAAGATTAAGAAGATTAAGAAGATTAAGAAGATTAAGAAGATTAAGAAGATTAAGAAGATTAAGAAGATTAAGAAGATTAAGAAGATTAAGAAGATTAAGAAGATTAAGAAGATTAAGAAGATTAAGAAGATTAAGAAGATTAAGAAGATTAAGAAGATTAAGAAGATTAAGAAGATTAAGAAGATTAAGAAGATTAAGAAGATCAAGAAGATTAAGAAGATTAAGAAGATTAAGAAGATTAAGAAGATTAAGAAGATTAAGAAGATTAAGAAGATTAAGAAGATTAAGAAGATTAAAGAAGATTAAGAAGATTAAGAAGATTAAGAAGATTAAGAAGATTAAGAAGATTAGAAATTAAGAAGATTAAGAAGATTAAGAAGATTAAGAAGATTAAGAAGATTAAGAAGATTAAATAGATTAAAAAGATTAAAAAGATTAAGAAGATTAAGAAGATTAAGAAGATTAAGAAGATTAAGAAGATTAGGAAGATTAAGAAGATTAAGAAGATTAAGAAGATTAAGAAGATTAAGAAGATTAGGAAGATTAAGAAGATTAAGAAGATTAAGAAGATTAAGAAGATTAAGAAGATTAAGAAGATTAAGAAGATTAAGAAGATTAAGAAGATTAAGAAGATTAAGAAGATTAAGAAGATTAAGAAGATTAAGAAGATTAAGAAGATTAAGAAGATTAAGAAGATTAAGAAGATTAAGAAGATTAAAGAAGATTAAGAAGATTAAGAAGATTAAGAAGATTAAGAAGATTAAGAAGATTAAGAAGATTAAGAAGATTAAGAAGATTAAGAAGATTAAGAAGATTAAGAAGGATTAAGAAGATTAAGAAGATTAAGAAGATTTAGAAGATTAAGAAGATTAAGAAGATTAAGAAGATTAGGAAGATTAAGAAGATTAAGAAGATTAAGAAGATTAAGAAGATTAAGAAGATTAAGAAGATTAAGGAAGATTAGGAAAGATTAAAAAGATTAAAAAGATAAAAAGATTAAAAAGATTAAGAAGATTAAGAAGATTAAGAAGATTAAGAAGATTAAGAAGATTAAGAAGATTAAGAAGATTAAGTAGATTAAGAAGATTAAGAAGATTAAGAAGATTGAGAAGATTAAGAAGATAAGAAGATTAAGAAGATTAAGAAGATAAGAAGATTAAGAATATTAAGAAGATTAAGAAGATTGAGAAGATTAAGAAGATTAAGAAGATTAAGAAGATTAAGAAGATTAAGAAGATTAAGAAGATTAAGAAGATTAAGAAGATTAAGAAGATTAAGAAGATTAAGAAGATTAAGAAGATTAAGAAGATTAAAAAGATTAAGAAGATTAAAAAGATTAAGAAGATTGAGAAGATGAAGAAGATTAAGAAGATTAAGAAGATTGAGAAGATTAAGAAGATTAAGAAGATTAAGAAGAGTAAGGAGATTAAGAAGATTAAGAAGATTAAGAAGATTAAGAAGATTAAGAAGATGAGAAGATTAAGAAGATTAAGAAGATTAAGAAGATTAAGAAGATTAAGAAGATTAAGAAGATTAAGAAGATTAAGAAGATTAAGAAGATTAAGAAGATTAAGAAGATTAAGAAGATTAAGAAGATTAAGAAGATCAAGAAGATTAAGAAGATTAAGAAGATTAGAAGATTAAGAAGATTGAGAAGATTAAGAAGATTAAAGGAGATTAAGAAGATTAAGAAGATTAAAAAGATTAAGAAGATTAAGAAGATGAAGAAGATTAAGAAGATTAAGAAGATTGAGAAGATTAAGAAGATTAAGAAGATTAAGAAGATTAAGAAGATTAAGAAGATTAAGGAGATTAAGAAGATTAAGAAGATTGAGAAGATTAAGAAAGATTGAGAAGATTAAGAAGATTAAAGAAGATTAAGAAGATTAAGAAGATTAAGAAGATTAGAAGATTAAGAAGATTAAGAAGATTAAGAAGATTAAGAAGATTGAGAAGATTAAGAAGATTAAGAAGATTAAGAAGATTAAGAAGATTAAGAAGATTGGGAAGATTAAGAAGATTGAGAAGATTAAGAAGATTAAGAAGATTAGGAAGATTAAGAAGATTAAGAAGATTGAGAAGATTAAGAAGATTAAAAAGATTAAGAAGATAAAGAAGATTAAGAAGATCAAGAAGATTAGGAAGATTAAGAAGATTAAGAAGATTAAGAAGATTAAGAAGATTAAGAAGATTAAGAAGATTAAGAAGATTAAGAAGATTAAGAAGATTAAGAAGATTAAGAAGATTAAAAAGATTGAGAAGATCAAGAAGATTAAGAAGATTAAGAAGATTAAGAAGATTGGGAAGATTTAGAGATTTAGAAGATTAAGAAGATTAAGAAGATTAAGAAGATTAAGAAGATTAAGAAGATTAAGAAGATTAAGAAGATTTAAGAAGATTAAGAAGATTAAGAAGATTAAGAAGATTAAGAAGATTAAGAAGATTAAGAAGATTAAGAAGATTAAGAAGATTAAGAAGATTAAGAAAGATTAGGAAGATTAAGAAGATTAAGAAGATTAAGAAGATTTAAGAAGATTAAGAAGATTAGGAAGATTAAGAAGATTAAGAAGATTAAGAAGATTAGGAAGATTAAGAAGATTAAGAAGATTAGGAAGATTAAGAAGATTAAGAAGATTTAAGAAGATTAAGAAGATTAAGAAGATTAGGAAGATTAAGAAGATTAAGAAGATTAAGAAGATTAAGAAGATTAGGAAGATTAAGAAGATTAAGAAGATTAAGAAGATTAAGAAGATTAAGAAGATAAGAAGATTAAGAAGATTAAGAAGATTAAGAAGATTAAGAAGATTAAGAAGATTAAGAAGATTAAGAAGATTAAGAAGATTAAGAAGATTAAGAAGATTAAGAAGATTAAGAAGATTAAGAAGATTAAGAAGATTAAGAAGATTAAGAAGATTAAGAAGATTGAGAAGATTAAGAAGATTAAGAAGATTAAGAAGATTAAGAAGATTAGGAAGATTGGGAAAATTAAGAAGATAAAGAAGATCAAGAAGATTAAGAAGATTAAGAAGATTAAGAAGATTAAGAAGATTAAGAAGATTGAGAAGATTAAGAAGATTAAGAAGATTAAAGAAGATTAAGAAGATTAAGAAGATTAAGAAGATTAAGAAGATTAAGAAGATTAAGAAGATTAAGAAGATTAAGAAGATTAAGAAGATTAAGAAGATTAAGAAGATTAAGAAGATTAGGAAGATTAAGAAGATTAGAGATTAGGAAGATTAAGAAGATTAAGAAGATTAAGAAGATTAAGAAGATTAAGAAGATTAAGAAGATTAAGAAGATTAAGAAGATTAAGAAGATTAGAAGATTAAGAAAGATTAAGAAGATTAAGAAGATTAAGAAGATTAAGAAGATTAAGAAGATTAAGAAGATTAAGAAGATTAAGAAGATTAAGAAGATTAAGAAGATTGAGAAGATTAAGAAGATTAAGAAGATTAAGAAGATTAAGAAGATTAAGAAGATTAAGAAGATTAAGAAGATAAGAAGATTAAGAAGATAAAGAAGATTAAGAAGATTAAGAAGATTAAAAAGATTAAGAAGATTAAGAAGATTAAGAACATTAAGAAGATCAAGAAGATCAAGAAGATTAAGAAGATTAAGAAGATTAAGAAGATTAAGAAGATTAAGAAGATTGAGAAGATTAAGAAGATTAAGAAGATTAAGAAGATTAAGAAGATTAAGAAGATTAAGAAGATTAAGAAGATTAGGAAGATTAAGAAGATTAAGAAGATTAGGAAGATTAAGAAGATTAAGAAGATTAAGAAGATTAAGAAGATTAAGAAGATTAAGAGATTAAGAAGATTAAGAAGATTAAGAAGATTAAGAAGATTAAGAAGATTAAGAAGATTAAGAAGATTAAGAAGATTAAGAAGATTAAGAAGATTAAGAAGATTAAGAAGATTAAGAAGATTAAGAAGATTAAGAAGATTGAGAAGATTAAGAAGATTAAGAAGATTAAGAAGATTAAGAAGATTAAGAAGATTAAGAAGATTAAGAAGATTAAGAAGATTAAGAAGATTAAGAAGATTAAGAAGATTAAGAAGATTAAGAAGATTAAGAAGATTAAGAAGATTAAGAAGATTAAGAAGATTAAGAAGATTAAGAAGATTAAGAAGATTAAGAAGATTAAGAAGATTAAGAAGATTAAGAAGATTAAGAAGGATTAAGAAGATTAAGAAGATTAAGAAGATTAAGAAGATTAAGAAGATCAAGAAGATTAAGAAGATTAAGAAGATTAAGAAGATTAAGAAGATTAAGAAGATTAAGAAGATTAAGAAGATTAAGAAGATTAAGAAGATTAAGAAGATTAAGAAGATTAAGAAGATTAAGAAGATTAAGAAGATTAAGAAGATTAAGAAGATTAAGAAAGATTAAGAAGATTAAGAAGATTAAGAAGATTAAGAAGATTAAATAGATTAAAAAGATTAAAAAAGATTAAGAAGATTAAGAAGATTAAGAAGATAAGAAGATTAAGAAGATTAGGAAGATTAAGAAGATTAAGAAGATTAAGAAGATTAAGAAGATTAAGAAGATTAGGAAGATTAAGAAGATTAAGAAGATTAAGAAGATTAAGAAGATTAAGAAGATTAAGAAGATTAAGAAGATTAAGAAGATTAAGAAGATTAAGAAGATTAAGAAGATTAAGAAGATTAAGAAGATTAAGAAGATTAAGAAGATTAAGAAGATTAAGAAGATTAAGAAGATTAAGAAGATTAAGAAGATTAAGAAGATTAAGAAGATTAAGAAGATTAAGAAGATTAAGAAGATTAAGAAGATTAAGAAGATTAAGAAGATTAAGAAGATTAAGAAGATTAAGAAGATTAAGAAGATTAAGAAGATTAAGAAGATTAAGAAGATTAAGAAGATTAAGAAGATTAGGAAGATTAAGAAGATTAAGAAGATTAAGAAGATTAAGAAGATTAAGAAGATTAAGAAGATTAAGAAGATTAAGAAGATTAAAAAGATTAAAAAGATTAAAAAGATTAAAAAGATTAAGAAGATTAAGAAGATTAAGAAGATTAAGAAGATTAAGAAGATTAAGAAGATTAAGAAGATTAAGTAGATTAAGAAGATTAAGAAGATTAAGAAGATTGAGAAGATTAAGAAGATTAAGAAGATTAAGAAGATTAAGAAGATTAAGAAGATTAAGAATATTAAGAAGATTAAGAAGATTGAGAAGATTAAGAAGATTAAGAAGATTAAGAAGATTAAGAAGATTAAGAAGATTAAGAAGATTAAGAAGATTAAGAAGATTAAGAAGATTAAGAAGATTAAGGAAGATTAAGAAGATTAAGAAGATTAAAAAGATTAAGAAGATTAAAAAGATTAAGAAGATTGAGAAGATGAAGAAGATTAAGAAGATTAAGAAGATTGAGAAGATTAAGAAGATTAAGAAGATTAAGAAGAGTAAGGAGATTAAGAAGATTAAGAAGATTAAGAAGATTAAGAAGATTAAGAAGATTGAGAAGATTAAGAAGATTAAGAAGATTAAGAAGATTAAGAAGATTAAGAAGATTAAGAAGATTAAGAAGATTAAGAAGATTAAGAAGATTAAGAAGATTAAGAAGATTAAGAAGATTAAGAAGATTAAGAAGATCAAGAAGATTAAGAAGATTAAGAAGATTAAGAAGATTAAGAAGATTGAGAAGATTAAGAAGATTAAGGAGATTAAGAAAGATTAAGAAGATTAAAAAGATTAAGAAGATTAAGAAGATGAAGAAGATTAAGAAGATTAAGAAGATTGAGAAGATTAAGAAGATTAAGAAGATTAAGAAGATTAAGAAGATTAAGAAGATTAAGGAGATTAAGAAGATTAAGAAGATTGAGAAGATTAAGAAGATTGAGAAGATTAAGAAGATTAAGAAGATTAAGAAGATTAAGAAGATTAAGAAGATTAGAAGATTAAGAAGATTAAGAAGATAAGAAGATTAAGAAGATTGAGAAGATTAAGAAGATTAAGAAGATTAAGAAGATTAAGAAGATTAAGAAGATTGGGAAGATTAAGAAGATTGAGAAGATTAAGAAGATTAAGAAGATTAGGAAGATTAAGAAGATTAAGAAGATTGAGAAGATTAAGAAGATTAAAAAGATTAAGAAGATAAAGAAGATTAAGAAGATCAAGAAGATTAGGAAGATTAAGAAGATTAAGAAGATTAAGAAGATTAAGAAGATTAAGAAGATTAAGAAGATTAAGAAGATTAAGAAGATTAAGAAGATTAAGAAGATTAAAAAGATTGAGAAGATCAAGAAGATTAAGAAGATTAAGAAGATTAAGAAGATTGGGAAGATTTAGAAGATTTAGAAGATTAAGAAGATTAAGAAGATTAAGAAGATTAAGAAGATTAAGAAGATTAAGAAGATTAAGAAGATTAAGAAGATTAAGAAGATTAAGAAGATTAAGAAGATTAAGAAGATTAAGAAGATTAAGAAGATTAAGAAGATTAAGAAGATTAAGAAGATTAAGAAGATTAGGAAGATTAAGAAGATTAAGAAGATTAAGAAGATTAAGAAGATTAAGAAGATTAGGAAGATTAAGAAGATTAAGAAGATTAAGAAGATTAGGAAGATTAAGAAGATTAAGAAGATTAGGAAGATTAAGAAGATTAAGAAGATTAAGAAGATTAAGAAGATTAAGAAGATTAGGAAGATTAAGAAGATTAAGAAGATTAAGAAGATTAAGAAGATTAGGAAGATTAAGAAGATTAAGAAGATTAAGAAGATTAAGAAGATTAAGAAGATTAAGAAGATTAAGAAGATTAAGAAGATTAAGAAGATTAAGAAGATTAAGAAGATTAAGAAGATTAAGAAGATTAAGAAGATTAAGAAGATTAAGAAGATTAAGAAGATTAAGAAGATTAAGAAGATTAAGAAGATTAAGAAGATTGAGAAGATTAAGAAGATTAAGAAGATTAAGAAGATTAAGAAGATTAGGAAGATTGGGAAAATTAAGAAGATCAAGAAGATCAAGAAGATTAAGAAGATTAAGAAGATTAAGAAGATTAAGAAGATTAAGAAGATTGAGAAGATTAAGAAGATTAAGAAGATTAAGAAGATTAAGAAGATTAAGAAGATTAAGAAGATTAAGAAGATTAAGAAGATTAAGAAGATTAAGAAGATTAAGAAGATTAAGAAGATTAAGAAGATTAAGAAGATTAAGAAGATTAGGAAGATTAAGAAGATTAAGAAGATTAGGAAGATTAAGAAGATTAAGAAGATTAAGAAGATTAAGAAGATTAAGAAGATTAAGAAGATTAAGAAGATTAAGAAGATTAAGAAGATTAAGAAGATTAAGAAGATTAAGAAGATTAAGAAGATTAAGAAGATTAGAAGATTAAGAAGATTAAGAAGATTAAGAAGATTAAGAAGATTAGAAGATTAAGAAGATTGAGAAGATTAAGAAGATAAAGAAGATTAAGAAGATTAAGAAGATTAAGAAGATTAAGAAGATTAAGAAGATAAGAAGATTAAGAAGATAAAGAAGATTAAGAAGATTAAGAAGATTAAAAAGATTAAGAAGATTAAGAAGATTAAGAACATTAAGAAGATCAAGAAGATCAAGAAGATTAAGAAGATTAAGAAGATTAAGAAGATTAAGAAGATTAAGAAGATTGAGAAGATTAAGAAGATTAAGAAGATTAAGAAGATTAAGAAGATTAAGAAGATTAAGAAGATTAAGAAGATTAAGAAGATTAAGAAGATTAAGAAGATTAAGAAGATTAAGAAGATTAAGAAGATTAAGAAGATTAAGAAGATAAGAAGATTAAGAAGATTAAGAAGATTAAGAAGATTAAGAAGATTAAGAAGATTAAGAAGATTTAAGAAGATTAAGAAGATTAAGAAGATTAAGAAGATTAAGAAGATTAAGAAGATTAAGAAGATTAAGAAGATTAGGAAGATTAAGAAGATTAAGAAGATTAAGAAGATTAAGAAAAGATCAAGAAGATCAAGAAGATCAAGAAGATTAGGAAAGATTAAGAAGATTAAGAAGATTAGGAAGATTAAGAAGATTAAGAAGATTAAGAAGATTAAGAAGATTTAAGAGGATTAAGAAGATTAAGAAGATTAAGAAGATTAAGAAGATTAAGAAGATTAAGAAGATTAAGAAGATTGAGAAGATTAAGAAGATTAAGAAGATTAAGAAGATTAAGAAGATTAGGAAGATTGGGAAAATTAAAGAAGATCAAGAAGATCAAGAAGATTAAGAAGATTAAGAAGATTTAGAAGATTAAGAAGATTAAGAAGATTAAGAAGATTAAGAAGATTAAGAAGATTGAGAAGATTAAGAAGATTAAGAAGATTAAGAAGATTAAGAAGATTAAGAAGATTAAGAAGATTAAGAAGATTAAGAAGATTAAGAAGATTAAGAAGATTAGGAAAATTAAGAAGATTAAGAAGATTAAGAAGATTAAGAAGATTAAGAAGATTAAGAAGATTAAGAAGATTAAGAAGATTAAGAAGATTAAGAAGATTAAGAAGATTAAGAAGATTAAGAAGATTAAGAAGATTAAGAAGATTAAGAAGATTAAGAAGATTAAGAAGATTAAGAAGATTAAGAAGATTAAGAAGATTAAGAAGATTAAGAAGATTAAGAAGATTAAGAAGATTAAGAAGATTAAGAAGATTAAGAAGATTAAGAAGATTAAGAAGATTAAGAAGATTAAGAAGATTAAGAAGATTAAGAAGATTAGGAAGATTAAGAAGATTAAGAAGATTAAGAAGATTAAGAAGATTAAGAAGATTAAGAAGATTAAGAAGATTAAGAAGATTAAGAAGATTAAGAAGATTAAGAAGATTAAAGATTAAGAAGATTAAGAAGATTAAGAAGATTAGGAAGATTAAGAAGATTAAGAAGATTAAGAAGATCAAGAAGATTAAGAAGATCAAGAAGATTAAGAAGATTGAGAAGATTAAGAAGATTAAGAAGATTAAGAAGATTGAGAAGATTGAGAAGATTGAGAAGATTAAGAAGATTAAGAAGATTAAGAAGATTAAGAAGATTAAGAAGATTAAGAAGATTAAGAAGATTAAGAAGATTAAGAAGATTAAGAAGATCAAGAAGATTGAGAAGATTGAGAAGGTTGAGAAGATTAAGAAGATTAGGAAGATTGGGAAGATTAAGAAGATCAAGAAGATTAAGAAGATTAAGAAGATTAAGAAGATTAGGAAGATTAAGAAGATTGAGAAGATTAAGAAGATTAAGAAGATTAAGAAGATTAAGAAGATTAAGAAGATTAAGAAGATTAAGAAGATTAAGAAGATTAAGAAGATTAAGAAGATTAAGAAGATTAAGAAGATTAAGAAGATTAAGAAGATTGAGAAGATTAAGAAGATTAAAGAAGATTAAGAAGATTAAGAAGATTAAGAAGATTAAGAAGATTAAGAAGATTAAGAAGATTAAGAAGATTAAGAAGATTAAGAAGATTAAGAAGATCAAGAAGATTAAGAAGATTAAGAAGATTAAGAAGATTAAGAAGATTAAGAAGATTAAGAAGATTAAGAAGATTAAGAAGATTAAGAAGATTAAGAAGATTAAGAAGATTAAAAAGATTAAGAAGATTAAGAAGATGAAGAAGATTAAGAAGATTAAGAAGATTGAGAAGATTAAGAAGATTAAGAAGATTAAGAAGATTGAGAAGATTAGGAAGATTAAGAAGATTAAGAAGATTAAGAAGATTAAGAAGATTAAGAAGATTAAGAAGATTAAGAAGATTAAGAAGATTAAGAAGATTAAGAAGATTAAGAAGATTAAGAAGATTAAGAAGATTAAGAAGATTAAGAAGATTAAGAAGATTAAGAAGATTAAGAAGATTAAGAAGATTAAGGAGATTAAGAAGATTAAGAAGATTAAGAAGATTGAGAAGATTAAGAAGATTGAGAAGATTAAGAAGATTAAGAAGATTAGGAAGATTAAGAAGATTAAGAAGATTAAGAAGATTAAGAAGATTAAGAAGATTAAGAAGATTAAGAAGATTGAGAAGATTAAGAAGATTAAGAAGATTAAGAAGATTAAGAAGATTAAGAAGATTAAGAAGATTAAGAAGATTAAGAAGATTAAAAAGATTAAGAAGATCAAGAAGATTAAGAAGATTAAGAAGATTAAGAAGATTAAGAAGATTTAGAAGATTAAGAAGATTAAGAAGATTAAGAAGATTAAGAAGATTAAGAAGATTAAGAAGATTAAGAAGATTAAGAAGATTAAGAAGATTAAGAAGATTAAGAAGATTAAGAAGATTAAGAAGATTGAGAAGATTAAGAAGATTAAGAAGATTAAGAAGATTAAGAAGATTAAGAAGATTAAGAAGATTAAGAAGATTAAGAAGATTAAGAAGATTAAGAAGATAAAGAAGATTAAGAAGATCAAGAAGATCAAGAAGATCAAGAAGATTAAGAAGATTAAGAAGATTAAGAAGATTAAGAAGATTAAGAAGATTAAGAAGATTAAGAAGATTAAGAAGATTAAGAAGATTAAGAAGATTAAGAAGATTAAGAAGATTAAGAAGATTAAGAAGATTAAGAAGATTAAGAAGATTAAGAAGATTAAGAAGATTAAGAAGATTAAGAAGATTAAGAAGATTAAGAAGATTAAGAAGATTAAGAAGATTAAGAAGATTAAGAAGATTAAGAAGATTAAGAAGATTAAGAAGATTAAGAAGATTAAGAAGATTAAGAAGATTAAGAAGATTAAGAAGATTAAGAAGATTAAGAAGATTAAGAAGATTAAGAAGATTAAGAAGATTAAGAAGATTAAGAAGATTAAGAAGATTAAGAATATTAAGAAGATTAAGAAGATTAAGAAGATTAAGAAGATTAAGAAGATTAAGAAGATTAAGAAGATTAAGAAGATTAAGAAGATTAAGAAGATTAAGAAGATTAAGAAGATTAAGAAGATTAAGAAGATTAAGAAGATTAAGAAGATTAAGAAGATTAAGAAGATTAAGAAGATTAAGAAGATTAAGAAGATTAAGGAGATCAAGAAGATTAAGAAGATTAGGAAGATTAAGAAGATTAAGAAGATTAAGAAGATTAGGAAGATTAAGAAGATTAAGAAGATTAAGAAGATCAAGAAGATTAAGAAGATCAAGAAGATTAAGAAGATTGAGAAGATTAAGAAGATTAAGAAGATTGAGAAGATTGAGAAGATTGAGAAGATTAAGAAGATTAAGAAGATTAAGAAGATTAAGAAGATTAAGAAGATTAAGAAGATTAAGAAGATTAAGAAGATTAAGAAGATTAAGAAGATTAAGAAGATTAAGAAGATTAAGAAGATTGAGAAGATTAAGAAGATTAAGAAGATTAAGAAGATCAAGAAGATTAAGAAGATTGAGAAGGTTGAGAAGATTAAGAAGATTAGGAAGATTGGGAAGATTAAGAAGATCAAGAAGATTAAGAAGATTAAGAAGATTAAGAAGATTAAGAAGATTGAGAAGATTAAGAAGATTAAGAAGATTAAGAAGATTAAGAAGATTAAGAAGATTAAGAAGATTAAGAAGATTAAGAAGATTAAGAAGATTAAGAAGATTAAGAAGATTAAGAAGATTAAGAAGATTAAGAAGATTGAGAAGATTAAGAAGATTAAGAAGATTGAGAAGATTAAGAAGATTAAGAAGATTAAGAAGATTAAGAAGATTAAGAAGATTAAGAAGATTAAGAAGATTAAGAAGATTAAGAAGATTAAGAAGATTAAGAAGATTAAGAAGATTAAGAAGATTAAGAAGATCAAGAAGATTAAGAAGATTAAGAAGATTAAGAAGATTAAGAAGATTAAGAAGATTAAGAAGATTAAGAAGATTAAGAAGATTAAGAAGATTAAGAAGATTAAAAAGATTAAGAAGATTAAGAAGATGAAGAAGATTAAGAAGATTAAGAAGATTGAGAAGATTAAGAAGATTAAGAAGATTAAGAAGATTGAGAAGATTAGGAAGATTAAGAAGATTAAGAAGATTAAGAAGATTAAGAAGATTAAGAAGATTAAGAAGATTAAGAAGATTAAGAAGATTAAGAAGATTAAGAAGATTAAGAAGATTAAGAAGATTAAGAAGATTAAGAAGATTAAGAAGATTAGGAAGATTAAGAAGATTAAGAAGATTAAGAAGATTAAGAAGATTAGGAAGATTAAGAAGATTAAGAAGATTAAGAAGATCAAGAAGATTAAGAAGATCAAGAAGATTAAGAAGATTGAGAAGATTAAGAAGATTAAGAAGATTAAGAAGATTGAGAAGATTGAGAAGATTGAGAAGATTAAGAAGATTAAGAAGATTAAGAAGATTAAGAAGATTAAGAAGATTAAGAAGATTAAGAAGATTAAGAAGATTAAGAAGATTAAGAAGATTAAGAAGATCAAGAAGATTGAGAAGATTGAGAAGGTTGAGAAGATTAAGAAGATTAGGAAGATTGGGAAGATTAAGAAGATCAAGAAGATTAAGAAGATTAAGAAGATTAAGAAGATTAGGAAGATTAAGAAGATTGAGAAGATTAAGAAGATTAAGAAGATTAAGAAGATTAAGAAGATTAAGAAGATTAAGAAGATTAAGAAGATTAAGAAGATTAAGAAGATTAAGAAGATTAAGAAGATTAAGAAGATTAAGAAGATTAAGAAGATTAAGAAGATTAAGAAGATTGAGAAGATTAAGAAGATTAAGAAGATTAAGAAGATTAAGAAGATTAAGAAGATTAAGAAGATTAAGAAGATTAAGAAGATTAAGAAGATTAAGAAGATTAAGAAGATCAAGAAGATTAAGAAGATTAAGAAGATTAAGAAGATTAAGAAGATTAAGAAGATTAAGAAGATTAAGAAGATTAAGAAGATTAAGAAGATTAAGAAGATTAAGAAGATTAAGAAGATTAAAAAAGATTAAGAAGATTAAGAAGATGAAGAAGATTAAGAAGATTAAGAAGATTGAGAAGATTAAGAAGATTAAGAAGATTAAGAAGATTGAGAAGATTAGGAAGATTAAGAAGATTAAGAAGATTAAGAAGATTAAGAAGATTAAGAAGATTAAGAAGATTAAGAAGATTAAGAAGATTAAGAAGATTAAGAAGATTAAGAAGATTAAGAAGATTAAGAAGATTAAGAAGATTAAGAAGATTAAGAAGATTAAGAAGATTAAGAAGATTAAGAAGATTAAGGAGATTAAGAAGATTAAGAAGATTAAGAAGATTGAGAAGATTAAGAAGATTGAGAAGATTAAGAAGATTAAGAAGATTAGGAAGATTAAGAAGATTAAGAAGATTAAGAAGATTAAGAAGATTAAGAAGATTAAGAAGATTAAGAAGATTAAGAAGATTAAGAAGATTGAGAAGATTAAGAAGATTAAGAAGATTAAGAAGATTAAGAAGATTAAGAAGATTAAGAAGATTAAGAAGATTAAGAAGATTAAAAAGATTAAGAAGATCAAGAAGATTAAGAAGATTAAGAAGATTAAGAAGATTAAGAAGATTTAGAAGATTAAGAAGATTAAGAAGATTAAGAAGATTAAGAAGATTAAGAAGATTAAGAAGATTAAGAAGATTAAGAAGATTAAGAAGATTAAGAAGATTAAGAAGATTAAGAAGATTAAGAAGATTGAGAAGATTAAGAAGATTAAGAAGATTAAGAAGATTAAGAAGATTAAGAAGATTAAGAAGATTAAGAAGATTAAGAAGATTAAGAAGATTAAGAAGATAAAGAAGATTAAGAAGATCAAGAAGATCAAGAAGATCAAGAAGATTAAGAAGATTAAGAAGATTAAGAAGATTAAGAAGATTAAGAAGATTAAGAAGATTAAGAAGATTAAGAAGATTAAGAAGATTAAGAAGATTAAGAAGATTAAGAAGATTAAGAAGATTAAGAAGATTAAGAAGATTAAGAAGATTAAGAAGATTAAGAAGATTAAGAAGATTAAGAAGATTAAGAAGATTAAGAAGATTAAGAAGATTAAGAAGATTAAGAAGATTAAGAAGATTAAGAAGATTAAGAAGATTAAGAAGATTAAGAAGATTAAGAAGATTAAGAAGATTAAGAAGATTAAGAAGATTAAGAAGATTAAGAAGATTAAGAAGATTAAGAAGATTAAGAAGATTAAGAAGATTAAGAAGATTAAGAAGATTAAGAAGATTAAGAAGATTAAGAAGATTAAGAAGATTAAGAAGATTAAGAAGATTAAGAAGATTAAGAAGATTAAGAAGATTAAGAATATTAAGAAGATTAAGAAGATTAAGAAGATTAAGAAGATTAAGAAGATTAAGAAGATTAAGAAGATTAAGAAGATTAAGAAGATTAAGAAGATTAAGAAGATTAAGAAGATTAAGAAGATTAAGAAGATTAAGAAGATTAAGAAGATTAAAAAGATTAAGGAGATCAAGAAGATTAAGAAGATTAGGAAGATTAAGAAGATTAAGAAGATTAAGAAGATTAGGAAGATTAAGAAGATTAAGAAGATTAAGAAGATCAAGAAGATTAAGAAGATCAAGAAGATTAAGAAGATTGAGAAGATTAAGAAGATTAAGAAGATTGAGAAGATTGAGAAGATTGAGAAGATTAAGAAGATTAAGAAGATTAAGAAGATTAAGAAGATTAAGAAGATTAAGAAGATTAAGAAGATTAAGAAGATTAAGAAGATTAAGAAGATTAAGAAGATTAAGAAGATTGAGAAGATTAAGAAGATTAAGAAGATTAAGAAGATCAAGAAGATTAAGAAGATTGAGAAGGTTGAGAAGATTAAGAAGATTAGGAAGATTGGGAAGATTAAGAAGATCAAGAAGATTAAGAAGATTAAGAAGATTAAGAAGATTAAGAAGATTGAGAAGATTAAGAAGATTAAGAAGATTAAGAAGATTAAGAAGATTAAGAAGATTAAGAAGATTAAGAAGATTAAGAAGATTAAGAAGATTAAGAAGATTAAGAAGATTAAGAAGATTAAGAAGATTAAGAAGATTGAGAAGATTAAGAAGATTAAGAAGATTGAGAAGATTAAGAAGATTAAGAAGATTAAGAAGATTAAGAAGATTAAGAAGATTAAGAAGATTAAGAAGATTAAGAAGATTAAGAAGATTAAGAAGATTAAGAAGATTAAGAAGATTAAGAAGATTAAGAAGATCAAGAAGATTAAGAAGATTAAGAAGATTAAGAAGATTAAGAAGATTAAGAAGATTAAGAAGATTAAGAAGATTAAGAAGATTAAAAAGATTAAGAAGATTAAGAAGATGAAGAAGATTAAGAAGATTAAGAAGATTGAGAAGATTAAGAAGATTAAGAAGATTAAGAAGATTGAGAAGATTAGGAAGATTAAGAAGATTAAGAAGATTAAGAAGATTAAGAAGATTAAGAAGATTAAGAAGATTAAGAAGATTAAGAAGATTAAGAAGATTAAGAAGATTAAGAAGATTAAGAAGATTAAGAAGATTAAGAAGATTAAGAAGATTAAGAAGATTAAGAAGATTAAGAAGATTAAGAAGATTAAGAAGATTAAGAAGATTAAGAAGATTAAAAAGATTAAGAAGATTAAGAAGATGAAGATGATTAAGAAGATTAAGAAGATTGAGAAGATTAAGAAGATTAAGAAGATTAAGAAGATTGAGAAGATTAGGAAGATTAAGAAGATTAAGAAGATTAAGAAGATTAAGAAGATTAAGAAGATTAAGAAGATTAAGAAGATTAAGAAGATTAAGAAGATTAAGAAGATTAAGAAGATTAAGAAGATTAAGAAGATTAAGAAGATTAAGAAGATTAAGAAGATTAAGGAGATTAAGAAGATTAAGAAGATTAAGAAGATTGAGAAGATTAAGAAGATTAAGAAGATTGAGAAGATTAAGAAGATTAAGAAGATTAGGAAGATTAAGAAGATTAAGAAGATTGAGAAGATTAAGAAGATCAAAAAGATTAAGAAGATAAAGAAGATTAAGAAGATCAAGAAGATTAGGAAGATTAAGAAGATTAAGAAGATTAAGAAGATTAAGAAGATTAAGAAGATTAAGAAGATTAAGAAGATTAAGAAGATTAAGAAGATTAAGAAGATTAAAAAGATTAAGAAGATCAAGAAGATTAAGAAGATTAAGAAGATTAAGAAGATTAAGAAGATTTAGAAGATTTAGAAGATTAAGAAGATTAAGAAGATTAAGAAGATTAAGAAGATTAAGAAGATTAAGAAGATTAAGAAGATTAAGAAGATTAAGAAGATTAAGAAGATTAAGAAGATTAAGAAGATTAAGAAGATTAAGAAGATTAAGAAGATTAGGAAGATTAAGAAGATTAAGAAGATTAAGAAGATTAAGAAGATTAAGAAGATTAAGAAGATTAAGAAGATTAAGAAGATTAGGAAGATTAAGAAGATTAAGAAGATTAAGAAGATTAGGAAGATTAAGAAGATTAAGAAGATTAAGAAGATTAAGAAGATTAAGAAGATTAAGAAGATTAAGAAGATTAAGAAGATTAAGAAGATTAGGAAGATTAAGAAGATTAAGAAGATTAAGAAGATTAGGAAGATTGGGAAAATTAAGAAGATCAAGAAGATCAAGAAGATTAAGAAGATTAAGAAGATTAAGAAGATTAAGAAGATTAAGAAGATTAAGAAGATTAAGAAGATTAAGAAGATTAAGAAGATTAAGAAGATTAAGAAGATTAAGAAGATTAAGAAGATTAAGAAGATTAAGAAGATTAAGAAGATTAAAAAGATTAAGAAGATTAAAAAGATTAAGAAGATTGAGAAGATGAAGAAGATTAAGAAGATTAAGAAGATTGAGAAGATTAAGAAGATTAAGAAGATTAAGAAGAGTAAGGAGATTAAGAAGATTAAGAAGATTGAGAAGATTAAGAAGATTAAGAAGATTGAGAAGATTAAGAAGATTAAGAAGATTAAGAAGATTAAGAAGATTAAGAAGATTAAGAAGATTAAGAAGATTAAGAAGATTAAGAAGATTAAGAAGATTAAGAAGATTGAGAAGATTAAGAAGATTAAGAAGATTAAGAAGATCAAGAAGATTAAGAAGATTAAGAAGATTAAGAAGATTAAGAAGATTGAGAAGATTAAGAAGATTAAGGAGATTAAGAAGATTAAGAAGATTAAAAAGATTAAGAAGATTAAGAAGATGAAGAAGATTAAGAAGATTAAGAAGATTGAGAAGATTAAGAAGATTAAGAAGATTAAGAAGATTAAGAAGATTAAGAAGATTAAGGAGATTAAGAAGATTAAGAAGATTGAGAAGATTAAGAAGATTGAGAAGATTAAGAAGATTAAGAAGATTAAGAAGATTAAGAAGATTAAGAAGATTAAGAAGATTAAGAAGATTAAGAAGATTAAGAAGATTAAGAAGATTAAGAAGATTAAGAAGATTAAGAAGATTAAGAAGATTAAGAAGATTAAGAAGATTAAGAAGATTGGGAAGATTAAGAAGATTGAGAAGATTAAGAAGATTAAGAAGATTAGGAAGATTAAGAAGATTAAGAAGATTGAGAAGATTAAGAAGATTAAAAAGATTAAGAAGATAAAGAAGATTAAGAAGATCAAGAAGATTAGGAAGATTAAGAAGATTAAGAAGATTAAGAAGATTAAGAAGATTAAGAAGATTAAGAAGATTAAGAAGATTAAGAAGATTAAGAAGATTAAGAAGATTAAGAAGATTAAAAAGATTGAGAAGATCAAGAAGATTAAGAAGATTAAGAAGATTAAGAAGATTGGGAAGATTTAGAAGATTTAGAAGATTAAGAAGATTAAGAAGATTAAGAAGATTAAGAAGATTAAGAAGATTAAGAAGATTAAGAAGATTAAGAAGATTAAGAAGATTAAGAAGATTAAGAAGATTAAGAAGATTAAGAAGATTAAGAAGATTAAGAAGATTAAGAAGATTAAGAAGATTAGGAAGATTAAGAAGATTAAGAAGATTAAGAAGATTAAGAAGATTAAGAAGATTAGGAAGATTAAGAAGATTAAGAAGATTAAGAAGATTAGGAAGATTAAGAAGATTAAGAAGATTAAGAAGATTAAGAAGATTAAGAAGATTAAGAAGATTAAGAAGATTAGGAAGATTAAGAAGATTAAGAAGATTAAGAAGATTAAGAAGATTAGGAAGATTAAGAAGATTAAGGAGATTAAGAAGATTAAGAAGATTAAGAAGATTAAGAAGATTAAGAAGATTAAGAAGATTAAGAAGATTAAGAAGATTAAGAAGATTAAGAAGATTAAGAAGATTAAGAAGATTAAGAAGATTAAGAAGATTAAGAAGATTAAGAAGATTAAGAAGATTAAGAAGATTAAGAAGATTAAGAAGATTAAGAAGATTGAGAAGATTAAGAAGATTAAGAAGATTAAGAAGATTAAGAAGATTAGGAAGATTGGGAAAATTAAGAAGATCAAGAAGATCAAGAAGATTAAGAAGATTAAGAAGATTAAGAAGATTAAGAAGATTAAGAAGATTGAGAAGATTAAGAAGATTAAGAAGATTAAGAAGATTAAGAAGATTAAGAAGATTAAGAAGATTAAGAAGATTAAGAAGATTAAGAAGATTAAGAAGATTAAGAAGATTAAGAAGATTAAGAAGATTAGGAAGATTAAGAAGATTAAGAAGATTAGGAAGATTAAGAAGATTAAGAAGATTAAGAAGATTAAGAAGATTAAGAAGATTAAGAAGATTAAGAAGATTAAGAAGATTAAGAAGATTAAGAAGATTAAGAAGATTAAGAAGATTAAGAAGATTAAGAAGATTAAGAAGATTAAGAAGATTAAGAAGATTAAGAAGATTAAGAAGATTAAGAAGATTAAGAAGATTAAGAAGATTAAGAAGATTGAGAAGATTAAGAAGATTAAGAAGATTAAGAAGATTAAGAAGATTAAGAAGATTAAGAAGATTAAGAAGATAAGAAGATTAAGAAGATAAAGAAGATTAAGAAGATTAAGAAGATTAAAAAGATTAAGAAGATTAAGAAGATTAAGAACATTAAGAAGATCAAGAAGATTAAGAAGATTAAGAAGATTAAGAAGATTAAGAAGATTAAGAAGATTAAGAAGATTAAGAAGATTAAGAAGATTAAGAAGATTAAGAAGATTAAGAAGATTAAGAAGATTAAGAAGATTAAGAAGATTAAGAAGATTAAGAAGATTAAGAAGATTAAGAAGATTAAGAAGATTAAGAAGATTAAGAAGATTAAGAAGATTAAGAAGATTAAGAAGATTAAGAAGATTAAGAAGATTAAGAAGATTAAGAAGATTAAGAAGATTAAGAAGATTAAGAAGATTAAGAAGATTAAGAAGATTAAGAAGATTAAGAAGATTAAGAAGATCAAGAAGATCAAGAAGATCAAGAAGATTAGGAAGATTAAGAAGATTAAGAAGATTAGGAAGATTAAGAAGATTAAGAAGATTAAGAAGATTAAGAAGATTAAGAGGATTAAGAAGATTAAGAAGATTAAGAAGATTAAGAAGATTAAGAAGATTAAGAAGATTGAGAAGATTAAGAAGATTAAGAAGATTAAGAAGATTAAGAAGATTAGGAAGATTGGGAAAATTAAGAAGATCAAGAAGATCAAGAAGATTAAGAAGATTAAGAAGATTAAGAAGATTAAGAAGATTAAGAAGATTAAGAAGATTAAGAAGATTAAGAAGATTAAGAAGATTAAGAAGATTAAGAAGATTAAGAAGATTAAGAAGATTAAGAAGATTAAGAAGATTAAGAAGATTAAGAAGATTAAGAAGATTAAGAAGATTAAGAAGATTAAGAAGATTAAGAAGATTAAGAAGATTAAGAAGATTAAGAAGATTAAGAAGATTAGGAAGATTAAGAAGATTAAGAAGATTAAGAAGATTAAGAAGATTAAGAAGATTAGGAAGATTAAGAAGATTAAGAAGATTAAGAAGATTAAGAAGATTAGGAAGATTAAGAAGATTAAGAAGATTAAGAAGATCAAGAAGATTAAGAAGATCAAGAAGATTAAGAAGATTGAGAAGATTAAGAAGATTAAGAAGATTAAGAAGATTGAGAAGATTGAGAAGATTGAGAAGATTAAGAAGATTAAGAAGATTAAGAAGATTAAGAAGATTAAGAAGATTAAGAAGATTAAGAAGATTAAGAAGATTAAGAAGATTAAGAAGATTAAGAAGATTAAGAAGATTAAGAAGATCAAGAAGATTGAGAAGATTGAGAAGGTTGAGAAGATTAAGAAGATTAGGAAGATTGGGAAGATTAAGAAGATCAAGAAGATTAAGAAGATTAAGAAGATTAAGAAGATTAGGAAGATTAAGAAGATTGAGAAGATTAAGAAGATTAAGAAGATTAAGAAGATTAAGAAGATTAAGAAGATTAAGAAGATTAAGAAGATTAAGAAGATTAAGAAGATTAAGAAGATTAAGAAGATTAAGAAGATTGAGAAGATTAAGAAGATTAAGAAGATTAAGAAGATTAAGAAGATTAAGAAGATTAAGAAGATTAAGAAGATTAAGAAGATTAAGAAGATTAAGAAGATCAAGAAGATTAAGAAGATTAAGAAGATTAAGAAGATTAAGAAGATTAAGAAGATTAAGAAGATTAAGAAGATTAAGAAGATTAAGAAGATTAAAAAGATTAAGAAGATTAAGAAGATGAAGAAGATTAAGAAGATTAAGAAGATTGAGAAGATTAAGAAGATTAAGAAGATTAAGAAGATTGAGAAGATTAGGAAGATTAAGAAGATTAAGAAGATTAAGAAGATTAAGAAGATTAAGAAGATTAAGAAGATTAAGAAGATTAAGAAGATTAAGAAGATTAAGAAGATTAAGAAGATTAAGAAGATTAAGAAGATTAAGAAGATTAAGAAGATTAAGAAGATTAAGAAGATTAAGAAGATTAAGAAGATTAAGAAGATTAAGGAGATTAAGAAGATTAAGAAGATTAAGAAGATTGAGAAGATTAAGAAGATTGAGAAGATTAAGAAGATTAAGAAGATTAGGAAGATTAAGAAGATTAAGAAGATTAAGAAGATTAAGAAGATTAAGAAGATTAAGAAGATTAAGAAGATTAAGAAGATTAAGAAGATTAAGAAGATTAAGAAGATTAAGAAGATTAAGAAGATTAAGAAGATTAAGAAGATTAAGAAGATTAAGAAGATTAAGAAGATTAAGAAGATTAAGAAGATTAAGAAGATTAAGAAGATTAAGAAGATTAAGAAGATTAAAAAGATTAAGAAGATCAAGAAGATTAAGAAGATTAAGAAGATTAAGAAGATTAAGAAGATTTAGAAGATTAAGAAGATTAAGAAGATTAAGAAGATTAAGAAGATTAAGAAGATTAAGAAGATTAAGAAGATTAAGAAGATTAAGAAGATTAAGAAGATTAAGAAGATTGAGAAGATTAAGAAGATTAAGAAGATTAAGAAGATTAAGAAGATTAAGAAGATTAAGAAGATTAAGAAGATTAAGAAGATTAAGAAGATTAAGAAGATTAAGAAGATAAAGAAGATTAAGAAGATCAAGAAGATCAAGAAGATCAAGAAGATTAAGAAGATTAAGAAGATTAAGAAGATTAAGAAGATTAAGAAGATTAAGAAGATTAAGAAGATTAAGAAGATTAAGAAGATTAAGAAGATTAAGAAGATTAAGAAGATTAAGAAGATTAAGAAGATTAAGAAGATTAAGAAGATTAAGAAGATTAAGAAGATTAAGAAGATTAAGAAGATTAAGAAGATTAAGAAGATTAAGAAGATTAAGAAGATTAAGAAGATTAAGAAGATTAAGAAGATTAAGAAGATTAAGAAGATTAAGAAGATTAAGAAGATTAAGAAGATTGAGAAGATTAAGAAGATTAAGAAGATTAAGAAGATTAAGAAGATTAGGAAGATTGGGAAAATTAAGAAGATCAAGAAGATCAAGAAGATTAAGAAGATTAAGAAGATTAAGAAGATTAAGAAGATTAAGAAGATTGAGAAGATTAAGAAGATTAAGAAGATTAAGAAGATTAAGAAGATTAAGAAGATTAAGAAGATTAAGAAGATTAAGAAGATTAAGAAGATTAAGAAGATTAAGAAGATTAAGAAGATTAAGAAGATTAAGAAGATTAAGAAGATTAGGAAGATTAAGAAGATTAAGAAGATTAGGAAGATTAAGAAGATTAAGAAGATTAAGAAGATTAAGAAGATTAAGAAGATTAAGAAGATTAAGAAGATTAAGAAGATTAAGAAGATTAAGAAGATTAAGAAGATTAAGAAGATTAAGAAGATTAAGAAGATTAAGAAGATTAAGAAGATTAAGAAGATTAAGAAGATTAAGAAGATTAAGAAGATTAAGAAGATTGAGAAGATTAAGAAGATAAAGAAGATTAAGAAGATTAAGAAGATTAAGAAGATTAAGAAGATTAAGAAGATAAGAAGATTAAGAAGATAAAGAAGATTAAGAAGATTAAGAAGATTAAAAAGATTAAGAAGATTAAGAAGATTAAGAACATTAAGAAGATCAAGAAGATCAAGAAGATTAAGAAGATTAAGAAGATTAAGAAGATTAAGAAGATTAAGAAGATTGAGAAGATTAAGAAGATTAAGAAGATTAAGAAGATTAAGAAGATTAAGAAGATTAAGAAGATTAAGAAGATTAAGAAGATTAAGAAGATTAAGAAGATTAAGAAGATTAAGAAGATTAAGAAGATTAAGAAGATTAAGAAGATTAAGAAGATTAAGAAGATTAAGAAGATTAAGAAGATTAAGAAGATTAAGAAGATTAAGAAGATTAAGAAGATTAAGAAGATTAAGAAGATTAAGAAGATTAAGAAGATTAAGAAGATTAAGAAGATTAAGAAGATTAGGAAGATTAAGAAGATTAAGAAGATTAAGAAGATTAAGAAGATCAAGAAGATCAAGAAGATCAAGAAGATTAGGAAGATTAAGAAGATTAAGAAGATTAGGAAGATTAAGAAGATTAAGAAGATTAAGAAGATTAAGAAGATTAAGAGGATTAAGAAGATTAAGAAGATTAAGAAGATTAAGAAGATTAAGAAGATTAAGAAGATTAAGAAGATTGAGAAGATTAAGAAGATTAAGAAGATTAAGAAGATTAAGAAGATTAGGAAGATTGGGAAAATTAAGAAGATCAAGAAGATCAAGAAGATTAAGAAGATTAAGAAGATTTAGAAGATTAAGAAGATTAAGAAGATTAAGAAGATTAAGAAGATTAAGAAGATTGAGAAGATTAAGAAGATTAAGAAGATTAAGAAGATTAAGAAGATTAAGAAGATTAAGAAGATTAAGAAGATTAAGAAGATTAAGAAGATTAGGAAGATTAAGAAGATTAAGAAGATTAAGAAGATTAAGAAGATTAAGAAGATTAAGAAGATTAAGAAGATTAAGAAGATTAAGAAGATTAAGAAGATTAAGAAGATTAAGAAGATTAAGAAGATTAAGAAGATTAAGAAGATTAAGAAGATTAAGAAGATTAAGAAGATTAAGAAGATTAAGAAGATTAAGAAGATTAAGAAGATTAAGAAGATTAAGAAGATTAAGAAGATTAAGAAGATTAAGAAGATTAAGAAGATTAAGAAGATTAAGAAGATTAAGAAGATTAAGAAGATTAAGAAGATTAAGAAGATTAGGAAGATTAAGAAGATTAAGAAGATTAAGAAGATTAAGAAGATTAAGAAGATTAAGAAGATTAAGAAGATTAAGAAGATTAAGAAGATTAAGAAGATTAAGAAGATTAAGAAGATTAGGAAGATTAAGAAGATTAAGAAGATTAAGAAGATTAAGAAGATTAGGAAGATTAAGAAGATTAAGAAGATTAAGAAGATCAAGAAGATTAAGAAGATCAAGAAGATTAAGAAGATTGAGAAGATTAAGAAGATTAAGAAGATTAAGAAGATTGAGAAGATTGAGAAGATTGAGAAGATTAAGAAGATTAAGAAGATTAAGAAGATTAAGAAGATTAAGAAGATTAAGAAGATTAAGAAGATTAAGAAGATTAAGAAGATTAAGAAGATCAAGAAGATTGAGAAGATTGAGAAGGTTGAGAAGATTAAGAAGATTAGGAAGATTGGGAAGATTAAGAAGATCAAGAAGATTAAGAAGATTAAGAAGATTAAGAAGATTAGGAAGATTAAGAAGATTGAGAAGATTAAGAAGATTAAGAAGATTAAGAAGATTAAGAAGATTAAGAAGATTAAGAAGATTAAGAAGATTAAGAAGATTAAGAAGATTAAGAAGATTAAGAAGATTAAGAAGATTAAGAAGATTAAGAAGATTGAGAAGATTAAGAAGATTAAGAAGATTAAGAAGATTAAGAAGATTAAGAAGATTAAGAAGATTAAGAAGATTAAGAAGATTAAGAAGATTAAGAAGATTAAGAAGATTAAGAAGATCAAGAAGATTAAGAAGATTAAGAAGATTAAGAAGATTAAGAAGATTAAGAAGATTAAGAAGATTAAGAAGATTAAGAAGATTAAGAAGATTAAGAAGATTAAGAAGATTAAAAAGATTAAGAAGATTAAGAAGATGAAGAAGATTAAGAAGATTAAGAAGATTGAGAAGATTAAGAAGATTAAGAAGATTAAGAAGATTGAGAAGATTAGGAAGATTAAGAAGATTAAGAAGATTAAGAAGATTAAGAAGATTAAGAAGATTAAGAAGATTAAGAAGATTAAGAAGATTAAGAAGATTAAGAAGATTAAGAAGATTAAGAAGATTAAGAAGATTAAGAAGATTAAGAAGATTAAGAAGATTAAGAAGATTAAGAAGATTAAGAAGATTAAGGAGATTAAGAAGATTAAGAAGATTAAGAAGATTGAGAAGATTAAGAAGATTGAGAAGATTAAGAAGATTAAGAAGATTAGGAAGATTAAGAAGATTAAGAAGATTAAGAAGATTAAGAAGATTAAGAAGATTAAGAAGATTAAGAAGATTGAGAAGATTAAGAAGATTAAGAAGATTAAGAAGATTAAGAAGATTAAGAAGATTAAGAAGATTAAGAAGATTAAGAAGATTAAAAAGATTAAGAAGATCAAGAAGATTAAGAAGATTAAGAAGATTAAGAAGATTAAGAAGATTTAGAAGATTAAGAAGATTAAGAAGATTAAGAAGATTAAGAAGATTAAGAAGATTAAGAAGATTAAGAAGATTAAGAAGATTAAGAAGATTAAGAAGATTAAGAAGATTAAGAAGATTAAGAAGATTGAGAAGATTAAGAAGATTAAGAAGATTAAGAAGATTAAGAAGATTAAGAAGATTAAGAAGATTAAGAAGATTAAGAAGATTAAGAAGATTAAGAAGATAAAGAAGATTAAGAAGATCAAGAAGATCAAGAAGATCAAGAAGATTAAGAAGATTAAGAAGATTAAGAAGATTAAGAAGATTAAGAAGATTAAGAAGATTAAGAAGATTAAGAAGATTAAGAAGATTAAGAAGATTAAGAAGATTAAGAAGATTAAGAAGATTAAGAAGATTAAGAAGATTAAGAAGATTAAGAAGATTAAGAAGATTAAGAAGATTAAGAAGATTAAGAAGATTAAGAAGATTAAGAAGATTAAGAAGATTAAGAAGATTAAGAAGATTAAGAAGATTAAGAAGATTAAGAAGATTAAGAAGATTAAGAAGATTAAGAAGATTAAGAAGATTAAGAAGATTAAGAAGATTAAGAAGATTAAGAAGATTAAGAAGATTAAGAAGATTAAGAAGATTAAGAAGATTAAGAATATTAAGAAGATTAAGAAGATTAAGAAGATTAAGAAGATTAAGAAGATTAAGAAGATTAAGAAGATTAAGAAGATTAAGAAGATTAAGAAGATTAAGAAGATTAAGAAGATTAAGAAGATTAAGAAGATTAAGAAGATTAAGAAGATTAAGAAGATTAAGAAGATTAAGAAGATTAAGAAGATTAAGAAGATTAAGAAGATTAAGGAGATCAAGAAGATTAAGAAGATTAGGAAGATTAAGAAGATTAAGAAGATTAAGAAGATTAGGAAGATTAAGAAGATTAAGAAGATTAAGAAGATCAAGAAGATTAAGAAGATCAAGAAGATTAAGAAGATTGAGAAGATTAAGAAGATTAAGAAGATTGAGAAGATTGAGAAGATTGAGAAGATTAAGAAGATTAAGAAGATTAAGAAGATTAAGAAGATTAAGAAGATTAAGAAGATTAAGAAGATTAAGAAGATTAAGAAGATTAAGAAGATTAAGAAGATTAAGAAGATTAAGAAGATTGATTAAGAAGATCAAGAAGATTAAGAAGATTGAGAAGGTTGAGAAGATTAAGAAGATTAGGAAGATTGGGAAGATTAAGAAGATCAAGAAGATTAAGAAGATTAAGAAGATTAAGAAGATTAAGAAGATTGAGAAGATTAAGAAGATTAAGAAGATTAAGAAGATTAAGAAGATTAAGAAGATTAAGAAGATTAAGAAGATTAAGAAGATTAAGAAGATTAAGAAGATTAAGAAGATTAAGAAGATTAAGAAGATTAAGAAGATTGAGAAGATTAAGAAGATTAAGAAGATTGAGAAGATTAAGAAGATTAAGAAGATTAAGAAGATTAAGAAGATTAAGAAGATTAAGAAGATTAAGAAGATTAAGAAGATTAAGAAGATTAAGAAGATTAAGAAGATTAAGAAGATTAAGAAGATTAAGAAGATTAAGAAGATCAAGAAGATTAAGAAGATTAAGAAGATTAAGAAGATTAAGAAGATTAAGAAGATTAAGAAGATTAAGAAGATTAAGAAGATTAAGAAGATTAAGAAGATTAAAAAGATTAAGAAGATTAAGAAGATGAAGAAGATTAAGAAGATTAAGAAGATTGAGAAGATTAAGAAGATTAAGAAGATTAAGAAGATTGAGAAGATTAGGAAGATTAAGAAGATTAAGAAGATTAAGAAGATTAAGAAGATTAAGAAGATTAAGAAGATTAAGAAGATTAAGAAGATTAAGAAGATTAAGAAGATTAAGAAGATTAAGAAGATTAAGAAGATTAAGAAGATTAAGAAGATTAGGAAGATTAAGAAGATTAAGAAGATTAAGAAGATTAAGAAGATTAGGAAGATTAAGAAGATTAAGAAGATTAAGAAGATCAAGAAGATTAAGAAGATCAAGAAGATTAAGAAGATTGAGAAGATTAAGAAGATTAAGAAGATTAAGAAGATTGAGAAGATTGAGAAGATTGAGAAGATTAAGAAGATTAAGAAGATTAAGAAGATTAAGAAGATTAAGAAGATTAAGAAGATTAAGAAGATTAAGAAGATTAAGAAGATTAAGAAGATTAAGAAGATCAAGAAGATTGAGAAGATTGAGAAGGTTGAGAAGATTAAGAAGATTAGGAAGATTGGGAAGATTAAGAAGATCAAGAAGATTAAGAAGATTAAGAAGATTAAGAAGATTAGGAAGATTAAGAAGATTGAGAAGATTAAGAAGATTAAGAAGATTAAGAAGATTAAGAAGATTAAGAAGATTAAGAAGATTAAGAAGATTAAGAAGATTAAGAAGATTAAGAAGATTAAGAAGATTAAGAAGATTAAGAAGATTAAGAAGATTAAGAAGATTAAGAAGATTGAGAGAATTAAGAAGATTAAGAAGATTAAGAAGATTAAGAAGATTAAGAAGATTAAGAAGATTAAGAAGATTAAGAAGATTAAGAAGATTAAGAAGATTAAGAAGATCAAGAAGATTAAGAAGATTAAGAAGATTAAGAAGATTAAGAAGATTAAGAAGATTAAGAAGATTAAGAAGATTAAGAAGATTAAGAAGATTAAGAAGATTAAGAAGATTAAGAAGATTAAAAAGATTAAGAAGATTAAGAAGATGAAGAAGATTAAGAAGATTAAGAAGATTGAGAAGATTAAGAAGATTAAGAAGATTAAGAAGATTGAGAAGATTAGGAAGATTAAGAAGATTAAGAAGATTAAGAAGATTAAGAAGATTAAGAAGATTAAGAAGATTAAGAAGATTAAGAAGATTAAGAAGATTAAGAAGATTAAGAAGATTAAGAAGATTAAGAAGATTAAGAAGATTAAGAAGATTAAGAAGATTAAGAAGATTAAGAAGATTAAGAAGATTAAGGAGATTAAGAAGATTAAGAAGATTAAGAAGATTGAGAAGATTAAGAAGATTGAGAAGATTAAGAAGATTAAGAAGATTAGGAAGATTAAGAAGATTAAGAAGATTAAGAAGATTAAGAAGATTAAGAAGATTAAGAAGATTAAGAAGATTAAGAAGATTAAGAAGATTGAGAAGATTAAGAAGATTAAGAAGATTAAGAAGATTAAGAAGATTAAGAAGATTAAGAAGATTAAGAAGATTAAGAAGATTAAAAAGATTAAGAAGATCAAGAAGATTAAGAAGATTAAGAAGATTAAGAAGATTAAGAAGATTTAGAAGATTAAGAAGATTAAGAAGATTAAGAAGATTAAGAAGATTAAGAAGATTAAGAAGATTAAGAAGATTAAGAAGATTAAGAAGATTAAGAAGATTAAGAAGATTAAGAAGATTAAGAAGATTGAGAAGATTAAGAAGATTAAGAAGATTAAGAAGATTAAGAAGATTAAGAAGATTAAGAAGATTAAGAAGATTAAGAAGATTAAGAAGATTAAGAAGATAAAGAAGATTAAGAAGATCAAGAAGATCAAGAAGATCAAGAAGATTAAGAAGATTAAGAAGATTAAGAAGATTAAGAAGATTAAGAAGATTAAGAAGATTAAGAAGATTAAGAAGATTAAGAAGATTAAGAAGATTAAGAAGATTAAGAAGATTAAGAAGATTAAGAAGATTAAGAAGATTAAGAAGATTAAGAAGATTAAGAAGATTAAGAGATTAAGAAGATTAAGAAGATTAAGAAGATTAAGAAGATTAAGAAGATTAAGAAGATTAAGAAGATTAAGAAGATTAAGAAGATTAAGAAGATTAAGAAGATTAAGAAGATTAAGAAGATTAAGAAGATTAAGAAGATTAAGAAGATTAAGAAGATTAAGAAGATTAAGAAGATTAAGAAGATTAAGAAGATTAAGAAGATTAAGAAGATTAAGAAGATTAAGAAGATTAAGAAGATTAAGAAGATTAAGAAGATTAAGAAGATTAAGAAGATTAAGAATATTAAGAAGATTAAGAAGATTAAGAAGATTAAGAAGATTAAGAAGATTAAGAAGATTAAGAAGATTAAGAAGATTAAGAAGATTAAGAAGATTAAGAAGATTAAGAAGATTAAGAAGATTAAGAAGATTAAGAAGATTAAGAAGATTAAAAAGATTTAAGGAGATCAAGAAGATTAAGAAGATTAGGAAGATTAAGAAGATTAAGAAGATTAAGAAGATTAGGAAGATTAAGAAGATTAAGAAGATTAAGAAGATCAAGAAGATTAAGAAGATCAAGAAGATTAAGAAGATTGAGAAGATTAAGAAGATTAAGAAGATTGAGAAGATTGAGAAGATTGAGAAGATTAAGAAGATTAAGAAGATTAAGAAGATTAAGAAGATTAAGAAGATTAAGAAGATTAAGAAGATTAAGAAGATTAAGAAGATTAAGAAGATTAAGAAGATTAAGAAGATTGAGAAGATTAAGAAGATTAAGAAGATTAAGAAGATCAAGAAGATTAAGAAGATTGAGAAGGTTGAGAAGATTAAGAAGATTAGGAAGATTGGGAAGATTAAGAAGATCAAGAAGATTAAGAAGATTAAGAAGATTAAGAAGATTAAGAAGATTGAGAAGATTAAGAAGATTAAGAAGATTAAGAAGATTAAGAAGATTAAGAAGATTAAGAAGATTAAGAAGATTAAGAAGATTAAGAAGATTAAGAAGATTAAGAAGATTAAGAAGATTAAGAAGATTAAGAAGATTGAGAAGATTAAGAAGATTAAGAAGATTGAGAAGATTAAGAAGATTAAGAAGATTAAGAAGATTAAGAAGATTAAGAAGATTAAGAAGATTAAGAAGATTAAGAAGATTAAGAAGATTAAGAAGATTAAGAAGATTAAGAAGATTAAGAATTAAAAGATTAAGAAGATCAAGAAGATTAAGAAGATTAAGAAGATTAAGAAGATTAAGAAGATTAAGAAGATTAAGAAGATTAAGAAGATTAAGAAGATTAAAAAGATTAAGAAGATTAAGAAGATGAAGAAGATTAAGAAGATTAAGAAGATTGAGAAGATTAAGAAGATTAAGAAGATTAAGAAGATTGAGAAGATTAGGAAGATTAAGAAGATTAAGAAGATTAAGAAGATTAAGAAGATTAAGAAGATTAAGAAGATTAAGAAGATTAAGAAGATTAAGAAGATTAAGAAGATTAAGAAGATTAAGAAGATTAAGAAGATTAAGAAGATTAAGAAGATTAAGAAGATTAAGAAGATTAAGAAGATTAAGAAGATTAAGAAGATTAAGAAGATTAAGAAGATTAAAAAGATTAAGAAGATTAAGAAGATGAAGATGATTAAGAAGATTAAGAAGATTGAGAAGATTAAGAAGATTAAGAAGATTAAGAAGATTGAGAAGATTAGGAAGATTAAGAAGATTAAGAAGATTAAGAAGATTAAGAAGATTAAGAAGATTAAGAAGATTAAGAAGATTAAGAAGATTAAGAAGATTAAGAAGATTAAGAAGATTAAAGAAGATTAAGAAGATTAAGAAGATTAAGAAGATTAAGAAGATTAAGGAGATTAAGAAGATTAAGAAGATTAAGAAGATTGAGAAGATTAAGAAGATTAAGAAGATTGAGAAGATTAGAAGATTAAGAAGATTAGGAAGATTAAGAAGATTAAGAAGATTGAGAAGATTAAGAAGATCAAAAAGATTAAGAAGATAAAGAAGATTAAGAAGATCAAGAAGATTAGGAAGATTAAGAAGATTAAGAAGATTAAGAAGATTAAGAAGATTAAGAAGATTAAGAAGATTAAGAAGATTAAGAAGATTAAGAAGATTAAGAAGATTAAAAAGATTAAGAAGATCAAGAAGATTAAGAAGATTAAGAAGATTAAGAAGATTAAGAAGATTTAGAAGATTTAGAAGATTAAGAAGATTAAGAAGATTAAGAAGATAAGAAGATTAAGAAGATTAAGAAGATTAAGAAGATTAAGAAGATTAAGAAGATTAAGAAGATTAAGAAGATTAAGAAGATTAAGAAGATTAAGAAGATTAAGAAGATTAGGAAGATTAAGAAGATTAAGAAGATTAAGAAGATTAAGAAGATTAAGAAGATTAAGAAGATTAAGAAGATTAAGAAGATTAGGAAGATTAAGAAGATTAAGAAGATTAAGAAGATTAGGAAGATTAAGAAGATTAAGAAGATTAAGAAGATTAAGAAGATTAAGAAGATTAAGAAGATTAAGAAGATTAAGAAGATTAAGAAGATTAGGAAGATTAAGAAGATTAAGAAGATTAAGAAGATTAAGAAGATTAAGAAGATTAGGAAGATTAAGAAGATTAAGAAGATTAAGAAGATTAAGAAGATTAAGAAGATTAAGAAGATTAAGAAGATTAGGAAGATTAAGAAGATTAAGAAGATTAGGAAGATTAAGAAGATTAAGAAGATTAAGAAGATTAAGAAGATTAAGAAGATTAAGAAGATTAAGAAGATTAAGAAGATTAAGAAGATTAAGAAGATTAAGAAGATTAAGAAGATTAAGAAGATTAAGAAGATTAAGAAGATTAAGAAGATTAAGAAGATTAAGAAGATTAAGAAGATTAAGAAGATTAAGAAGATTAAGAAGATTAAGAAGATTAAGAAGATTAAGAAGATTAAGAAGATTAAGAAGATTAAGAAGATTAAGAAGATTAAGAAGATTAAGAAGATTAAGAAGATTAAGAAGATTAAGAAGATTAAGAAGATTAAGAAGATTAAGAAGATTAAGAAGATTAAGAAGATTAAGAAGATTAAGAAGATTAAGAAGATTAAGAAGATTAAGAAGATTAAGAAGATTAAGAAGATAAAGAAGATTAAGAAGATTAAGAAGATTAAGAACATTAAGAAGATCAAGAAGATTAAGAAGATTAAGAAGATTAAGAAGATTAAGAAGATTAAGAAGATTAAGAAGATTAAGAAGATTAAGAAGATTAAGAAGATTAAGAAGATTAAGAAGATTAAGAAGATTAAGAAGATTAAGAAGATTAAGAAGATTAAGAAGATTAAGAAGATTAAGAAGATTAAGAAGATTAAGAAGATTAAGAAGATTAAGAAGATTAAGAAGATTAAGAAGATTAAGAAGATTAAGAAGATTAAGAAGATTAAGAAGATTAAGAAGATTAAGAAGATTAAGAAGATTAAGAAGTTTAAGAAGATTAAGAAGATTAAGAAGATTAAGAAGATTAAGAAGATTAAGAAGATTAAGAAGATCAAGAAGATCAAGAAGATCAAGAAGATCAAGAAGATTAAGAAGATTAAGAAGATTAAGAAGATTAAGAAGATTAAGAAGGTTAAGAAGATTAAGAAGATTAAGAAGATTAAGAAGATTAAGAAGATTAAGAAGATTAAGAAGATTAAGAAGATTAAGAAGATTAAGAAGATTAAGAAGATTAAGAAGATTAAGAAGATTAAGAAGATTAAGAAGATTAAGAAGATTAAGAAGATTAAGAAGATTAAGAAGATTAAGAAGATTAAGAAGATTAAGAAGATTAAGAAGATTAAGAAGATTAAGAAGATTAAGAAGATTAAGAAGATTAAGAAGATTAAGAAGATTAAGAAGATTAAGAAGATTAAGAAGATTAAGAAGATTAAGAAGATTAAGAAGATTAAGAAGATTAAGAAGATTAAGAAGATTAAGAAGATTAAGAAGATTAAGAAGATTAGGAAGATTGGGAAGATTAAGAAGATCAAGAAGATTAAGAAGATTAAGAAGATTGAGAAGATTAAGAAGATTAAGAAGATTAAGAAGATTAAGAAGATTAAGAAGATTAAGAAGATTAAGAAGATTAAGAAGATTAAGAAGATTAAGAAGATTAAGAAGATTAAGAAGATTAAGAAGATTAAGAAGATTAAGAAGATTAAGAAGATTAAGAAGATTGAGAAGATTAAGAAGATTAAGAAGATTAAGAAGATTAAGAAGATTAAGAAGATTGAGAAGATTAAGAAGATTAAGAAGATTAAGAAGATTAAGAAGATTAAGAAGATTAAGAAGATTAAGAAGATTAAGAAGATTAAGAAGATTAAGAAGATTAAGAAGATTAAGAAGATTAAGAAGATTAAGAAGATTAAGAAGATTAAGAAGATTAAGAAGATTAAGAAGATTAAGAAGATTAAGAAGATTAAGAAGATTAAGAAGATTAAGGAGATTAAGAAGATTAAGGAGATCAAGAAGATTAAGAAGATTAAGAAGATTAAGAAGATTAGGAAGATTAAGAAGATTAAGAAGATTAAGAAGATCAAGAAGATTAAGAAGATCAAGAAGATTAAGAAGATTAAGAAGATTAAGAAGATTAAGAAGATTAAGAAGATTAAGAAGATTAAGAAGATTAAGAAGATTAAGAAGATTAAGAAGATTTAGAAGATTAAGAAGATTAAGAAGATTAAGAAGATTAAGAAGATTAAGAAGATTAAGAAGATTAAGAAGATTAAGAAGATTAAGAAGATTAAGAAGATTAAGGAGATTAAGAAGATTAAGAAGATTAAGAAGATTAAGAAGATTAAGAAGATTAAGAAGATTAAGAAGATTAAGAAGATTAAGAAGATTAAGAAGATTAAGAAGATTAAGAAGATTAAGAAGATTAAGAAGATTAAGAAGATTAAGAAGATTAAGAAGATTAAGAAGATTAAGAAGATTAAGAAGATTAAGAAGATTAAGAAGATTAAGAAGATTAAGGAGAACAAGAAGATTAAGAAGATTAAGAAGATTAGGAAGATTAAGAAGATTAAGAAGATTAGGAAGATTGAGAAGATTAAGAAGATTAAGAAGATTGAGAAGATTGAGAAGATTGAGAAGATTGAGAAGATTAAGAAGATTAAGAAGATTAAGAAGATTAAGAAGATTAAGAAGATTAAGAAGATTAAGAAGATTAAGAAGATTAAGAAGATTAAGAAGATTAAGAAGATTAAGAAGATTAAGAAGATTAAGAAGATTAAGAAGATTAAGAAGATTAAGAAGATTAAGAAGATCAAGAAGATTAAGAAGATTGAGAAGGTTGAGAAGATTAAGAAGATTAGGAAGATTGGGAAGATTAAGAAGATCAAGAAGATTAAGAAGATTAAGAAGATTAAGAAGATTAAGAAGATTAAGAAGATTGAGAAGATTAAGAAGATTAAGAAGATTAAGAAGATTAAGAAGATTAAGAAGATTAAGAAGATTAAGAAGATTAAGAAGATTAAGAAGATTAAGAAGATTGAGAAGATTAAGAACATTAAGAAGATTAAGAAGATTAAGAAGATTAAGAAGATTAAGAAGATTAAGAAGATTAAGAAGATTAAGAAGATCAAGAAGATTAAGAAGATTAAGAAGATTAAGAAGATTAAGAAGATTAAGAAGATTAAGAAGATTAAGAAGATTAAGAAGATTAAGAAGATTAAAAAGATTAAGAAGATTAAGAAATGAAGAAGATTAAGAAGATTAAGAAGATTGAGAAGATTAAGAAGATTAAGAAGATTAAGAAGATTGAGAAGATTAGGAAGATTAAGAAGATTAAGAAGATTAGGAAGATTAAGAAGATTAAGAAGATTAAGAAGATTAAGAAGATTAAGAAGATTAAGAAGATTAAGAAGATTAAGAAGATTAAGAAGATTAAGAAGATTAAGAAGATTAAGAAGATTAAGAAGATTAAGAAGATTAAGGAGATTAAGAAGATTAAGAAGATTAAGAAGATTGAGAAGATTAAGAAGATTGAGAAGATCAAGAAGATTAAGAAGATTAGGAAGATTAAGAAGATTAAGAAGATTGAGAAGATTAAGAAGATTAAAAAGATTAAGAAGATTAAGAAGATTAAGAAGATCAAGAAGATTAGGAAGATTAAGAAGATTAAGAAGATTAAGAAGATTAAGAAGATTAAGAAGATTAAGAAGATTAAGAAGATTAAGAAGATTAAAAAGATTAAGAAGATCAAGAAGATTAAGAAGATTAAGAAGATTAAGAAGATTAAGAAGATTTAGAAGATTTAGAAGATTAAGAAGATTAAGAAGATCAAGAAGATTAAGAAGATTAAGAAGATTAAGAAGATTAAGAAGATTAAGGAGATTAAGAAGATTAAGAAGATTAGGAAGATTAGGAAGATTAAGAAGATTAAGAAGATTAAGAAGATTAAGAAGATTAAGAAGATTAGGAAGATTAAGAAGATTAAGAAGATTAAGAAGATTAGGAAGATTAAGAAGATTAAGAAGATTAAGAAGATTAAGAAGATTAAGAAGATTAAGAAGATTAAGAAGATTAAGAAGATTAAGAAGATTAGGAAGATTAAGAAGATTAAGAAGATTAAGAAGATTAAGAAGATTAAGAAGATTAAGAAGATTAAGAAGATTAAGAAGATTAGGAAGATTAAGAAGATTAAGAAGATTAGGAAGATTAAGAAGATTAAGAAGATTAAGAAGATTAAGAAGATTAAGAAGATTAAGAAGATTAAGAAGATTAAGAAGATTAAGAAGATTAAGAAGATTAAGAAGATTAAGAAGATTAAGAAGATTAAGAAGATTAAGAAGATTAAGAAGATTAAGAAGATTAAGAAGATTAAGAAGATTAAGAAGATTAAGAAGATTAATAAGATTAAGAAGATTAAAAAGATTAAGAAGATTAAGAAGATTAAGAAGATAAAGAAGATTAAGAAGATTAAGAAGATTAAAAAGATTAAGAAGATCAAGAAGATTAAGAACATTAAGAAGATCAAGAAGATTAAGAAGATTAAGAAGATTAAGAAGATTAAGAAGATTAAGAAGATTGAGAAGATTGAGAAGATTAAGAAGATTAAGAAGATTAAGAAGATTAAGAAGATTAAGAAGATTAAGAAGATTAAGAAGATTAAGAAGATTTAAGAAGATTAAGAAGATTAAGAAGATTAAGAAGATTAAGAAGATTAAGAAGATTAAGAAGATTAAGAAGATTAAGAAGATTAAGAAGATTAAGAAGATTAAGAAGATTAAGAAGATTAAGAAGATTAAGAAGATTAAGAAGATCAAGAAGATTAAGAAGATTAAGAAGATTAAGAAGATTAAGAAGATTAAGAAGATTAAGAAGATTAAGAAGATTAAGAAGATTAAGAAGATTAAGAAGATTAAGAAGATTAAGAAGATTAAGAAGATTAAGAAGATTAAGAAGATTAAGAAGATTAAGAAGATTAAGAAGATTAAGAAGATTAAGAAGATTAAGAAGATTAAGAAGATTAAGAAGATTAAGAAGATTAAATAGATTAAAAAGATTAAAAAGATTAAGAAGATTAAGAAGATTAAGAAGATTAAGAAGATTAAGAAGATTAGGAAGATTAAGAAGATTAAGAAGATTAAGAAGATTAAGAAGATTAAGAAGATTAGGAAGATTAAGAAGATTAAGAAGATTAAGAAGATTAAGAAGATTAAGAAGATTAAGAAGATTAAGAAGATTAAGAAGATTAAGAAGATTAAGAAGATTAAGAAGATTAAGAAGATTAAGAAGATTAAGAAGATTAAGAAGATTAAGAAGATTAAGAAGATTAAGAAGATTAGGAAGATTAAGAAGATTAAGAAGATTAAGAAGATTAAGAAGATTAAGAAGATTAAGAAGATTAAGAAGATTAAGAAGATTAAGAAGATTAAGAAGATTAAGAAGATTAGGAAGATTAAGAAGATTAAGAAGATTAAGAAGATTAAGAAGATTAGGAAGATTAAGAAGATTAAGAAGATTAAGAAGATTAAGAAGATTAAAAAGATTAAAAAGATTAAAAAGATTAAAAAGATTAAGAAGATTAAGAAGATTAAGAAGATTAAGAAGATTAAGAAGATTAAGAAGATTAAGAAGATTAAGTAGATTAAGAAGATTAAGAAGATTAAGAAGATTGAGAAGATTAAGAAGATTAAGAAGATTAAGAAGATTAAGAAGATTAAGAAGATTAAGAATATTAAGAAGATTAAGAAGATTGAGAAGATTAAGAAGATAAGAAGATTAAGAAGATTAAGAAGATTAAGAAGATTAAGAAGATTAAGAAGATTAAGAAGATTAAGAAGATTAAGAAGATTAAGAAGATTAAGAAGATTAAGAAGATTAAAAAGATTAAGAAGATTAAAAAGATTAAGAAGATTGAGAAGATGAAGAAGATTAAGAAGATTAAGAAGATTGAGAAGATTAAGAAGATTAAGAAGATTAAGAAGAGTAAGGAGATTAAGAAGATTAAGAAGATTGAGAAGATTAAGAAGATTAAGAAGATTGAGAAGATTAAGAAGATTAAGAAGATTAAGAAGATTAAGAAGATTAAGAAGATTAAGAAGATTAAGAAGATTAAGAAGATTAAGAAGATTAAGAAGATTAAGAAGATTGAGAAGATTAAGAAGATTAAGAAGATTAAGAAGATCAAGAAGATTAAGAAGATTAAGAAGATTAAGAAGATTAAGAAGATTGAGAAGATTAAGAAGATTAAGGAGATTAAGAAGATTAAGAAGATTAAAAAGATTAAGAAGATTAAGAAGATGAAGAAGATTAAGAAGATTAAGAAGATTGAGAAGATTAAGAAGATTAAGAAGATTAAGAAGATTAAGAAGATTAAGAAGATTAAGGAGATTAAGAAGATTAAGAAGATTGAGAAGATTAAGAAGATTGAGAAGATTAAGAAGATTAAGAAGATTAAGAAGATTAAGAAGATTAAGAAGATTAAGAAGATTAAGAAGATTAAGAAGATTAAGAAGATTAAGAAGATTAAGAAGATTAAGAAGATTAAGAAGATTAAGAAGATTAAGAAGATTAAGAAGATTAAGAAGATTGGGAAGATTAAGAAGATTGAGAAGATTAAGAAGATTAAGAAGATTAGGAAGATTAAGAAGATTAAGAAGATTGAGAAGATTAAGAAGATTAAAAAGATTAAGAAGATAAAGAAGATTAAGAAGATCAAGAAGATTAGGAAGATTAAGAAGATTAAGAAGATTAAGAAGATTAAGAAGATTAAGAAGATTAAGAAGATTAAGAAGATTAAGAAGATTAAGAAGATTAAGAAGATTAAGAAGATTAAAAAGATTGAGAAGATCAAGAAGATTAAGAAGATTAAGAAGATTAAGAAGATTGGGAAGATTTAGAAGATTTAGAAGATAAGAAGATTAAGAAGATTAAGAAGATTAAGAAGATTAAGAAGATTAAGAAGATTAAGAAGATTAAGAAGATTAAGAAGATTAAGAAGATTAAGAAGATTAAGAAGATTAAGAAGATTTAAGAAGATTAAGAAAGATTAAGAAGATTAAGAAGATTAGGAAGATTAAGAAGATTAAGAAGATTAAGAAGATTAAGAAGATTAAGAAGATTAGGAAGATTAAGAAGATTAAGAAGATTAAGAAGATTAGGAAGATTAAGAAGATTAAGAAGATTAAGAAGATTAAGAAGATAAGAAGATTAAGAAGATTAAGAAGATTAGGAAGATTAAGAAGATTAAGAAGATTAAGAAGATTAAGAAGATTAGGAAGATTAAGAAGATTAAGGAGATTAAGAAGATTAAGAAGATTAAGAAGATTAAGAAGATTAAGAAGATTAAGAAGATTAAGAAGATTAAGAAGATTAAGAAGATTAAGAAGATTAAGAAGATTAAGAAGATTAAGAAGATTAAGAAGATTAAGAAGATTAAGAAGATTAAGAAGATTAAGAAGATTAAGAAGATTAAGAAGATTGAGAAGATTAAGAAGATTAAGAAGATTAAGAAGATTAAGAAGATTAGGAAGATTGGGAAAATTAAGAAGATCAAGAAGATCAAGAAGATTAAGAAGATTAAGAAGATTAAGAAGATTAAGAAGATTAAGAAGATTGAGAAGATTAAGAAGATTAAGAAGATTAAGAAGATTAAGAAGATTAAGAAGATTAAGAAGATTAAGAAGATTAAGAAGATTAAGAAGATTAAGAAGATTAAGAAGATTAAGAAGATTAAGAAGATTAGGAAGATTAAGAAGATTAAGAAGATTAGGAAGATTTAAGAAGATTAAGAAGATTAAGAAGATTAAGAAGATTAAGAAGATTAAGAAGATTAAGAAGATTAAGAAGATTAAGAAGATTAAGAAGATAGAAGATTAAGAAGATTAAGAAGATTAAGAAGATTAAGAAGATTAAGAAGATTAAGAAGATTAAGAAGATTAAGAAGATTAAGAAGATTAAGAAGATTAAGAAGATTAAGAAGATTGAGAAGATTAAGAAGATTAAGAAGATTAAGAAGATTAAGAAGATTAAGAAGATTAAGAAGATTAAGAAGATAAGAAGATTAAGAAGATAAAGAAGATTAAGAAGATTAAGAAGATTAAAAAGATTAAGAAGATTAAGAAGATTAAGAACATTAAGAAGATCAAGAAGATTAAGAAGATTAAGAAGATTAAGAAGATTAAGAAGATTAAGAAGATTAAGAAGATTAAGAAGATTAAGAAGATTAAGAAGATTAAGAAGATTAAGAAGATTAAGAAGATTAAGAAGATTAAGAAGATTAAGAAGATTAAGAAGATTAAGAAGATTAAGAAGATTAAGAAGATTAAGAAGATTAAGAAGATTAAAGAAGATTAAGAAGATTAAGAAGATTAAGAAGATTAAGAAGATTAAGAAGATTAAGAAGATTAAGAAGATTAAGAAGATTAAGAAGATTAAGAAGATTAAGAAGATTAAAGAAGATTAAGAAGATTAAGAAGATTAAGAAGATCAAGAAGATCAAGAAGATCAAGAAGATTAGGAAGATTAAGAAGATTAAGAAGATTAGGAAGATTAAGAAGATTAAGAAGATTAAGAAGATTAAGAAGATTAAGAGGATTAAGAAGATTAAGAAGATTAAGAAGATTAAGAAGATTAAGAAGATTAAGAAGATTGAGAAGATTAAGAAGATTAAGAAGATTAAGAAGATTAAGAAGATTAGGAAGATTGGGAAAATTAAGAAGATCAAGAAGATCAAGAAGATTAAGAAGATTAAGAAGATTAAGAAGATTAAGAAGATTAAGAAGATTAAGAAGATTAAGAAGATTAAGAAGATTAAGAAGATTAAGAAGATTAAGAAGATTAAGAAGATTAAGAAGATTAAGAAGATTAAGAAGATTAAGAAGATTAAGAAGATTAAGAAGATTAAGAAGATTAAGAAGATTAAGAAGATTAAGAAGATTAAGAAGATTAAGAAGATTAAGAAGATTAAGAAGATTAAGAAGATTAGGAAGATTAAGAAGATTAAGAAGATTAAGAAGATTAAGAAGATTAAGAAGATTAGGAAGATTAAGAAGATTAAGAAGATTAAGAAGATTAAGAAGATTAGGAAGATTAAGAAGATTAAGAAGATTAAGAAGATCAAGAAGATTAAGAAGATCAAGAAGATTAAGAAGATTGAGAAGATTAAGAAGATTAAGAAGATTAAGAAGATTGAGAAGATTGAGAAGATTGAGAAGATTAAGAAGATTAAGAAGATTAAGAAGATTAAGAAGATTAAGAAGATTAAGAAGATTAAGAAGATTAAGAAGATTAAGAAGATTAAGAAGATTAAGAAGATTAAGAAGATTAGAAGATCAAGAAGATTGAGAAGATTGAGAAGGTTGAGAAGATTAAGAAGATTAGGAAGATTGGGAAGATTAAGAAGATCAAGAAGATTAAGAAGATTAAGAAGATTAAGAAGATTAGGAAGATTAAGAAGATTGAGAAGATTAAGAAGATTAAGAAGATTAAGAAGATTAAGAAGATTAAGAAGATTAAGAAGATTAAGAAGATTAAGAAGATTAAGAAGATTAAGAAGATTAAGAAGATTAAGAAGATTGAGAAGATTAAGAAGATTAAGAAGATTAAGAAGATTAAGAAGATTAAGAAGATTAAGAAGATTAAGAAGATTAAGAAGATTAGAAGATTAAGAAGATCAAGAAGATTAAGAAGATTAAGAAGATTAAGAAGATTAAGAAAGATTAAGAAGATTAAGAAGATTAAGAAGATTAAGAAGATTAAGAAGATTAAAAAGATTAAGAAGATTAAGAAGATGAAGAAGATTAAGAAGATTAAGAAGATTGAGAAGATTAAGAAGATTAAGAAGATTAAGAAGATTGAGAAGATTAGGAAGATTAAGAAGATTAAGAAGATTAAGAAGATTAAGAAGATTAAGAAGATTAAGAAGATTAAGAAGATTAAGAAGATTAAGAAGATTAAGAAGATTAAGAAGATTAAGAAGATTAAGAAGATTAAGAAGATTAAGAAGATTAAGAAGATTAAGAAGATTAAGAAGATTAAGAAGATTAAGAAGATTAAGGAGATTAAGAAGATTAAGAAGATTAAGAAGATTGAGAAGATTAAGAAGATTGAGAAGATTAAGAAGATTAAGAAGATTAGGAAGATTAAGAAGATTAAGAAGATTAAGAAGATTAAGAAGATTAAGAAGATTAAGAAGATTAAGAAGATTAAGAAGATTAAGAAGATTAAGAAGATTAAGAAGATTAAGAAGATTAAGAAGATTAAGAAGATTAAGAAGATTAAGAAGATTAAGAAGATTAAGAAGATTAAGAAGATTAAGAAGATTAAGAAGATTAAGAAGATTAAGAAGATTAAAAAGATTAAGAAGATCAAGAAGATTAAGAAGATTAAGAAGATTAAGAAGATTAAGAAGATTTAGAAGATTTAGAAGATTAAGAAGATTAAGAAGATTAAGAAGATTAAGAAGATTAAGAAGATTAAGAAGATTAAGAAGATTAAGAAGATTAAGAAGATTAAGAAGATTAAGAAGATTGAGAAGATTAAGAAGATTAAGAAGATTAAGAAGATAAGAAGATTAAGAAGATTAAGAAGATTAAGAAGATTAAGAAGATTAAGAAGATTAAGAAGATTAAGAAGATAAAGAAGATTAAGAAGATCAAGAAGATCAAGAAGATCAAGAAGATTAAGAAGATTAAGAAGATTAAGAAGATTAAGAAGATTAAGAAGATTAAGAAGATTAAGAAGATTAAGAAGATTAAGAAGATTAAGAAGATTAAGAAGATTAAGAAGATTAAGAAGATTAAGAAGATTAAGAAGATTAAGAAGATTAAGAGATTAAGAAGATTAAGAAGATTAAGAAGATTAAGAAGATTAAGAAGATTAAGAAGATTAAGAAGATTAAGAAGATTAAGAAGATTAAGAAGATTAAGAAGATTAAGAAGATTAAGAAGATTAAGAAGATTAAGAAGATTAAGAAGATTAAGAAGATTAAGAAGATTAAGAAGATTAAGAAGATTAAGAAGATTAAGAAGATTAAGAAGATTAAGAAGATTAAGAAGATTAAGAAGATTAAGAAGATTAAGAAGATTAAGAAGATTAAGAAGATTAAGAAGATTAAGAAGATTAAGAAGATTGAGAAGATTAAGAAGATTAAGAAGATTAAGAAGATTAAGAAGATTAAGAAGATTAAGAAGATTAAGAAGATTAAGAAGATTAAGAAGATTAAGAAGATTAAGGAGATCAAGAAGATTAAGAAGATTAGGAAGATTAAGAAGATTAAGAAGATTAAGAAGATTAGGAAGATTAAGAAGATTAAGAAGATTAAGAAGATCAAGAAGATTAAGAAGATCAAGAAGATTAAGAAGATTGAGAAGATTAAGAAGATTAAGAAGATTGAGAAGATTGAGAAGATTGAGAAGATTAAGAAGATTAAGAAGATTAAGAAGATTAAGAAGATTAAGAAGATTAAGAAGATTAAGAAGATTAAGAAGATTAAGAAGATTAAGAAGATTAAGAAGATTAAGAAGATTAAGAAGATTAAGAAGATTAAGAAGATTAAGAAGATTGAGAAGATTAAGAAGATTAAGAAGATTAAGAAGATCAAGAAGATTAAGAAGATTGAGAAGGTTGAGAAGATTAAGAAGATTAGGAAGATTGGGAAGATTAAGAAGATCAAGAAGATTAAGAAGATTAAGAAGATTAAGAAGATTAAGAAGATTAAGAAGATTGAGAAGATAAGAAGATTAAGAAGATTAAGAAGATTAAGAAGATTGAGAAGATTAAGAAGATTAAGAAGATTAAGAAGATTAAGAAGATTAAGAAGATTAAGAAGATTAAGAAGATTAAGAAGATTAAGAAGATTAAGAAGATTAAGAAGATTAAGAAGATTAAGAAGATTGAGAAGATTAAGAAGATTAAGAAGATTGAGAAGATTAAGAAGATTAAGAAGATTAAGAAGATTAAGAAGATTAAGAAGATTAAGAAGATTAAGAAGATTAAGAAGATTAAGAAGATTAAGAAGATTAAGAAGATTAAGAAGATTAAGAAGATCAAGAAGATTAAGAAGATTAAGAAGATTAAGAAGATTAAGAAGATCAAGAAGATTAAGAAGATTAAGAAGATTAAGAAGATTAAGAAGATTAAGAAGATTAAGAAGATTAAGAAGATTAAGAAGATTAAAAAGATTAAGAAGATTAAGAAGATGAAAGAAGATTAAGAAGATTAAGAAGATGAGAAGATTAAGAAGATTAAGAAGATTAAGAAGATTGAGAAGATTAGGAAGATTAAGAAGATTAAGAAGATTAAGAAGATTAAGAAGATTAAGAAGATTAAGAAGATTAAGAAGATTAAGAAGATTAAGAAGATTAAGAAGATTAAGAAGATTAAGAAGATTAAGAAGATTAAGAAGATTAAGAAGATTAAGAAGATTAAGAAGATTAAGAAGATTAAGAAGATTAAAAAGATTAAGAAGATTAAGAAGATGAAGATGATTAAGAAGATTAAGAAGATTGAGAAGATTAAGAAGATTAAGAAGATTAAGAAGATTGAGAAGATTAGGAAGATTAAGAAGATTAAGAAGATTAAGAAGATTAAGAAGATTAAGAAGATTAAGAAGATTAAGAAGATTAAGAAGATTAAGAAGATTAAGAAGATTAAGAAGATTAAGAAGATTAAGAAGATTAAGGAGATTAAGAAGATTAAGAAGATTAAGAAGATTGAGAAGATTAAGAAGATTAAGAAGATTGAGAAGATT